>JANEYF010001071.1:137500-413215 GCA_029963845.1 Rhamnusium bicolor
CATATCATTAATGTAGTCAGTAAAAGTTAATCTGCAGTCAAAGATTACACCCAAATCTTTAAACTTATAATATCTAGTTACATTAGCCTCGTTAATTTAATATGTGATATCAGTTGGCTGTAGTTTTCTCGTAAAACTCATGCAATTGCACTTACTAATATTGAGATGTAATAAATTTCCTCAAAGTTGGATATCAACGAATATAGTTTTAAATCATCTGCGTATAATAGAGCATTACAACAAAGTTCACAGACGATGTCGTTTATGAAAATAATGAACAATAGAGGCCCTAGAACGGATCCTTGCTAAACTCCTAAAGTTGCTGCCATTTCAACAGACTTAAAATCCTGGTACTGAACGTATAGACTTCTGTGGTTTAAATAACAATAAAAGAATTTGAGGAATCCATAACTAAGACCTACATCGCATAGTTTATGCAGCAATATTCCATGGTCAAGTCTGTCGAATGTCTTTGAAAAGTCCGTGTAAATGACATCACCCTGCCCTCACCGGTCTAAAGTCTCGGCTAGAAACTGTGTGACACTTATTGGTAGTAGATCAACCCTGCAGAAATGTGTGCTAGTTTGAGCAAATTTGAGCTTTTAAATGAGTAAATAATATTTCATATAAAATTACTTCAAACATCTTATATACTCACTATTATGTACCCATATCTCAAAATTTTCACAATAAAAATAGAAATTCACATTATGGTAGTCCAGGTTTTTCGTCAACAATTTTTTTTCTAATTTCGAAATAAACATTTTATATTCACAAATAAATATTAAAAGTTATACCTAAAAGGTACAAAGTCGTAATGTTTTCTTAAAAATGTTTTCTTAGCCGCCTCTCAAGTCACCGAAGTAACTCCCGGATAATCCTAGGATTTTATGTTGGATAGAGAGAGACGAGGCCCTACAATTTATTCTGGAGTCCGAACCACATCTAGGGTATCGACAATTCCCTTTTTCATCTTAATCTAAAACAAATTACAAATAAAATTTCTAATTTGCTCCAGGATGGAATCGAACCATTGGTCTTCGGTACCGAATAAAAATTAAATAAATTAGCCACATACATGGTTTCTACTTTTCTAGTAGACTATTATATACTTCTTGATGATTTATAAATTTGTATCATACAAAGAAGTGGTTGCGTTTTCACCAGATATCCAACCAAATTTATAAATAGCTGTTAAATTGTTTCTGTTAGTAACATCGGAAAATGAAAACATTAGGTTCATTCTAAATACCATATAGATTTAATACACGATGTATGTTGAATTTAATATATAAAATTACAGGCAGTACTGATGCTTATTTTTTTTAAAACCACAATACGATTATTTAGTTACAAAATGATACCAAATAAAATATTTGTATTTTCTATGTTTAAAAAAATATATGCATCAGTATTGCCGGTCATTTGATATATAAAATCGATAAGGTATTTAGAATGAACCCAATGTTTTCGTTTTTCGATATTACCAACAGAAAAAATTTAACAGCGATTTAAAGCTGTCCTGGCGACGAGGGAGTGCTAACGCCTCTTTAAGCTACAATATTGATTCACTATTGGTAAAGAATACTTACATAATGAAAGGAGATCCTTCTTGAGGCCGTTGCGAATACCATTCGTAGACGGGTTTCTGGTTTTTGCCTTTAGCAATACGAAGTAGGTGAACGCAACGACAACAATAAGATTTCGGCATTATAATTTTATATGTGATGATAAAGTACTGACTTATTCTTAATTTGCTTAGCCGAATTCAGTGCCGCAACTAGGTGTGTGTGCAGCATGTGCAGCTACACAGGGCACAGCGACACAAGTTAGGAAAAATTTTCGACTGCCACCTCGGGACTCACCCCAGCTCGCGACCCGTGTGCTCAACATTGCCAAATTTGTTGCTTAATTGTTGTATGATATATATACACTGTCTAGCAACAACCCACTCACGACCAGAAAGTTGAATAAAAATTGAGGAAATCTAGCAGAATTTAAAGCAGAGTGCTGCCAAATCGTCCTCAAATATTTCCTTTTAAATATATAATAAAATCAACCATACTGCTAAAGAACAAAATCTTCCGTTTTTAAATAATAATTAGCTATAAAAATGCATCTAACGGATGGTAACTATGAATAAAACATTTTTATATTACAAATCGGTTCCCACATATTTATTAAAATTACATCATGTGTAATCAATAATCATGTAAACAAGAGCGACGAATACCTAATAAATAACTTATTTTAAATTTCCCACGCATCTATTTTCGCATTGAGAAAAATGCACACTGAAGTGAAAATATATTTATAATTTTCATATGTGTGACACATAAGATCTTATTGCCGTATTATAAAATTATAACATTTTTTCACATGCAATAAAAATGTCTACAACAAAACTGCATGTTCCCAAATTTGTTCTTAGGTGCAATTGTAGATAATTCTATAATTTCAAAGTCACCTACTACGTACTTCATTTCTTATTTTGGACACGTATGCTAACCATTTTTTTATTTAAATGAATCAGTGAACATTAATGATTAATTAAAATTATTAGTTTCAATCGTATAGTAAAAAGAAAAGTTTTTATTCAGATGCAATTAATTCATCTTTGTATCATTATCACTTTGTTTTGTTTTTTATTATTTATATTGTTCCAATAAAACCGTGAAGGTTTTGATTGATATTCATAATAGTATTGTTTATTGTGATTTTGTTGACAAAATCCGGGGACGTTTTTAATAAACCACGTACATTTCCAGCGGCCTTAACCTCCTGAGAAAATTCCTTCCGGAAGGAATAAATACATGTTATTTCCGACGGAACATATTGTTACCTTCATGTCATAATTTAAAGTCGATTTAATATTCGCAGTCTAAAACTTTATCCTACTTAGTATTCAAAACCAAACAACATTTTGCTGAAGCATCTGGTGACACTAGACGACATATTTTTGGATATAATTACTTTCGAGGTAACTTGTATAGAATATATATCGGAACTCCCATGGTTATGTAAGAATATATTACTGATTGTAGATTGTAGCTCATTTTTTATTATAAAATGTAACGCAATAACCACATAACTGCAAGTTTTAACTAGGTTAGATTAGGTTTCTTGTGAGGGGGTCCCTGTGGACCCTCTACTACGGCCATCAGCAGACCTATTCTGGCTCACACCTAGTTATGTTTCACCCAATAAGTTCAGTCTCTTAATAAAACTGATAACTTTATTGGGTGAGAATGGTGTCCAGATCCTCTGGCAGCCTTTGCCAAATACTGAGAATCGGATCTTCTCCACAGCGGGACCGGTGCATAAGATTTGGCCTGCCTTCTCATCATCCTCCAGGCATAGTCGACACTAGCCGTTTTCCGCTAGGTCGAGTTTATGCAGATGATAGTTTAGTCGGCACTGTCCGGTATATAAGCCTGTTAGAGTTTTCAGGTTTGAACTAATCCTGATAACTCTTGCCAATACTGGACAGTTTTCCTTTCAGCCCAGGTTGAGATAGCCATCTTGGCAGTACTTGATATGCCACGTATTGGTTCTCGTCTGATGATTCGTGATCCCGCTCTTTCTTTGGCCTAGGGGTCGGCTATTTCGTTACCTTCCATACCAGAGTGGCCGGGTATCCAGACCAGAGTCACTTTGTTGTTTTTGTTCAAATGATTTAGATCCTTCTGACAATTCCATACCGTTTTAGAATTACACCGGTAGAAGCCAAGAGCTTTTATAGCTGTTTGGCTCTCTGAGAAAATTTTTATTGATCTACGTGTAAGATGCAGATATTCTAGCCTTCGCACACACAGTTCATTGGCATGACCCTCAGCCTGAAAAACAGTTGCATGAGTACCTAGCCTTGAAGATATCCTCACCCTTGCCTTGGTCTAGTTATGTACTCCGGCTCCTGTTCCCGCGATAGTTTGGGAGCCATCTGTAAACCGGCAACTGTCTGCCCTTAGTATGTCGTCTTTATTCCGTTCCTACTCATCTCTTTCCGGAGAAAGGATGTTGAAGGTCAGCTCGTAGAGCTGATAATATCCGAGGGCATTCCTAGGATACTGTGATTCTCTATGTCATCCAGCAACCTGTTCCGCTCCATAATAATAGTCTACGACATATTAATGGTCGCTTGTTGCAGTCTGTAGGTTGCCCACCTGGCCTCTCTCTCCAAATATATATAAAGACAGGTAAATCCAGGAGGATTTCCATTGCAGCTGGCGGTGTGGTGCTAATTGCTCCCGTTACGGTCATGTATGCTAAACTCTGCAGTCCAGAGAGTTTGGCTTTGGCCGTCCGTTGTGATCCTTTCGGCCACCAAACAATGGATTCGTATGTTATCATTGGTCTGCCACAAATACGACGGCATGTCCATAAGGACAGCTTTGCTTTGTGGATTACCTTTTCCAGATGGTAGTTCCAATTAAGTGATCTATCTGGAGTGATTCCTAAATATTTCACCTCCTCCGCAAATGGAATAGTTTCATCCATTAAGGAAGAAGGTTTTAAGTTCTCCAACTTCCTTTTCCGAGTGAATGGTACTATTACTGTTTTTTGAGGGTTTACAGACATCTGTTCTCTGTCACAACAGTTACTCACTGCATCCAGTGTCTCTTGAAGGGTATTCGATATTACTTCCTTAGAGTTTCCTCTGACTAGTATGACTAGATCATCTACATATGCTAGAACCTCAACCTCCCACAGTGTGAGAATAGCCAGTAGGTCGTCCACAAGAAGTGATCACAAAAGGGGGGAGAGAACTGCACCCGGGCATCCTCTTGTGGCTCTAAACCTAACTGTTTCTCTCTGTAGAGACGTTGCTATGGTTCTGTTTGATAGCATAGCACAAATCCAGTCGCCTATAGTAGGCTCAATTCCTCTGGCAGCCACTAGTGCATATAAGGAGTCGGGCAGTGCTTTATTAGTTTAACCAAGTTTTTTTTATGAATATTAAGTATATTTTACTGTACTACAAAGACACTATTTTGGGGGATATTGTACGACACGAAAATCAAGGTGATTATGAAATATTTTTTAAAAAGGTTTCTGTTAACGGGATTTTCTTCTAAAGTCGACTAACGCTTGTAAATAAAAAATCTTGATATACTGAGATTTATTTGACTACATACAGAATAGTTGTTGTTAGCACAAGGATGAAAAATGCAGTGTTTCGTACGATTACGGAGAATTGCCGGACTAGGCGAAGTTGAGTTCGGCAACCGTATGAGTATGAAAAGCATTTTCGTCTACCATATGTGTCATACACTATTTTTATTCGATTGTAAGGAGAAGATAATAAATTTTTGTTTATTATATTTATTTTAGTTGAACAATTTGATAGTAATCGACTTCACGTCACTTTGACACAATCTAATAAGAATATCATAAAAGTTTTTCTCATTTGTTTATGGTATCCAATATTTTGTTTCTAATTGTTTGCCGCCTGAAAAGTACTTTTCGTCCAGATATTCGAACCAAAAAACGCCACTTTTCAATACAATCGAATAAAAACAAAATAATAATTAATATATAAACAAATGAAACACACTGTTATGATAGTGTGTCAGAGTGGCGTTGAAGTCGATTACGATCAGATTTTTCAATTAAAATAAATACAATAAATAAATTTTTTATTCGATTGTATTGAAGTGATTCTTTTTTTGTTCGAATATCTGGACGAAAAGATCTCATTTTTATAACAGGTATTATTTTTTGTTGTGATTGCTAGGCGACCACTTTTCCCGGCAGGTAAACAAATATAAACAAAATAATGGATACCATAAACAGATCAAACAAACTGTCATGATATTTTTATTAAATTGTGTCAGTGACGTAAAGTCTATTACGAGCAGATTTTTCAATTAGTATAAATATAAGAAATAAAAATTTATTATTTTCTTTTTTACAATTGAATAGAAAATAGTGTATGTCACATGGACGAAAATGTTTTTCGTACTCATATGGTTGCTTCGCCTTGTCTGGCAATTTTCCGTAATCGTACGAAAAACTAAATTTTTCGTCCATGTGTCATAAATAACTATTATTAGTTCCTTACCCCTCAAAGTGAGGAAGTTATGTATTCGTGAAAAAAATTTTGAAAATTTTTATATCATTTTTGAACGAATCTCGACGAATTATGACGATACACAAAATTTCAGACAGAAAAAATTTTCAGTCTGTGTGTCTGTCTGGTTCGCGATAGCAGCTACAGTTTTTGAGATACAGCTTTTAAATTTGGTACACACACTCTAGAGGTCAAGGAAGAGATTGAGTTCGTTGTTGAGTAAAATCAGTCTCAATTGTTGAGACGTCAAAAAATGTGACTTTTCTGAAACGTCAAAGTGGCTTTTTTGAAATGTCAAAATGTGACTTGTGAAACGTCAAAAATTACTTTTATTATAAACTTCACCACACGGCGAGTTTTACTATGGTGAGGAAGTTCTGATCCCCAAGTAATTGACAGCGGTTTTTTCTTCTTACAATCGAATAAAAAATAGTGTATGACACACGGTCGACGAAAGTGTTGTTCGTACTCATACAGTTGTCAAACTTGGCTTCACCTCGTCCGGCAACTTTCCGTAATTTTACGAAAAACTGCATTTTTCATCCTTTGTCATAAATTAAATAACTGTTTACACAAAAAAAAGTACAAAAAAAAACATCCATTCCTTGAATTAAAAACTAATAAAACAGAAGTAATTTTTTACAAATTAATAATTATTTTAAGTACGTTTTTTGTACTAGGTGATTCAACATAAATGCCTCTTCCGCCCTCTCTAAAAAAATAATGACCTCCAAATCGAATTAGTAACAAGGTGATACTGGGCATCTTTAAATGGCACCCTATATATGACTCGAGAAACGAAATCCTCATTTTTTTTTCTATTTTTAACAATATAGAATTTCATATGTCAGTGTCTTCTATAGTTTTGCTAATATTTACAGAAATCGATTTTATAAATTACAAACTGAGCGCAAAAGGTTAAGCATTGGAAACAATGAAGCAACCGTGCACAAATAACATTGTTTTGAACAGAAAAGAGATTTATTAAGACATTTAAAAAAAAATACAGGTAATAATTGTTCTATATGAGAACCATCATTATTTACATACAAGTTCCTTCTCTTATAAAAATTTCCAGACATTTTCCAAGATATTGCTCGTATTGATATGATCAACTACTCTAATGATTTTTTACTCAATTCTTCACTATCATATTTTTTTTACTTAAATTTTCACATAGCCCCATAAAAAAAATCAAGTGCTGTGAGATGAGGACTTCTAGGGAGGCATCTTATCTGCCCGTTTCTACCCATCCATTCGTTGACATTTTGGTTCAGCAATATTGTTACCCTTTGAATATTGTGAAAAGGAGCTCCATCTTGCTGCCAAATAGTACTTATTATTTGATTCAGAGAACTATTTTCTACGTGCTTTTCTATTATTTCTTCTAAAATATCCAAATATTTAAGACCAGTCGCATTGCCTTCAAGAAATTTATATATAATTCTATTATTGCATATGTCAGCCCACATATTCAATGTTCCACGGCGTTGAAACTGGATTTATTCCACTATATAGAGATTTGCCGGTGCCCGGTAATGATTATTCTTTCTCTTATTCCTGATGTGCTAAATGATGCGTCATCGCTTCAAAAAATATTTTTTATTTTGACAAAATTGTTCCTTATAATTTTATCACTTGGATATAATTTCTGCAATACGTTTGATTTTTGAGCGTTTTATTTAAATTTGTGAAGAGCTCTTTATGTTATCGAATAAGAAATATCGAAATTTTTTTAAAATATCCCTTTGGACCTCTTTCGGTCTTTATTAAAATGCAACAAAATATTCAACTCATGGTTATCGTCAACGTTTTTTTCCTGTTATTTTTCCTGTTTTCAATGTCTTCGTATCATACATTTTGACTTGACCAACAAGCGTTGAAAGGTTTTCGACTTGGGACGGGACGATTAGCATAAAGTCTCCTATACTCTCTCACTGAAGCTCATGGTTTTTATTATTGAGATACGCCATTAGTATATCAAATCTAACACCATCGTTTTAATAGGGCATTTTCGAGTCCGTCGCTAATGGTAAATTTTTACACTCGCTTTTAAATTATACGTAAGCTATGGTTTTTTAACAAATTTAGAGCAAAATGTTACGATTCGAAATCCAACAAACATTTTAGAGAATTTATTAAATGTCGGTCGATTATTCACAGTAAACGTACATATGCAATTACTAAAACTTGTTCTATTGGGGTTCCTTACCTTTCGACGTGTATATCTGCTAATGATGAAGGTATCTCTCGAAATCAGTAAATTACGTAATATAAACAGGTATCCATTCAAAAATATATTCATGTCTAACCTTTCATCCCGTTTCCTGCTTGTCATTATATAATTTCAGTATAGAAATAAATTATCTACTATCAAATTCATTCCAGCAAATTTATAGCTCAGGCAAGGTCGTGTAATGTTACCTTAAGATTATGTTAAAGTAATACTTATTTTTTTATGAAGTTCTGATGCTATTGTTTATGATGTAATAACAGTATATTTTCTTAATTGCATCAACATAAGAAGATAATTTTATTAAAATAAGAATTTAATATATAGTTTCAAAGGAAGTTATATTGAAGTATACAAATAATTTATTTTAATTACATACAGATTCCCAGTTCTAAGTAATATAAAAGCGAAAGCAAATATACAACTTTCCTTATGTTCAAATAATGCATGAAACTAATGAAATCGGGAAAATCCGCATATTTTTTGAAGCTATTATTTATTATACACATTAGGACTGGCCTGTTATAAACCATATGCATATTGATTTTAAATATCTGAAAAATCGTGGGAAACATAAGGGACGAAGAATTCTATAATTCTGCTGTTTGCGAGAGTGTGTATAGAGACCGCATCTCAGGTAGTCGTTCCAGTTACGGTCCTACGTACAACTCTCGTACAACTAATAAATTGAGAATAAATATTGTGAAATGCAATGGTAAACGATTTTGTTAAGAATTAATTAGTAACCTTCTCTCATGTTATTTTATTGTATATTACCAATTCCCTGCAAAATACAACACATTTATGTACTTGCGCAATTAATTGAATCAGTGAAAAAACAAAACACTATATTTTAAATGTGGGTGCTGTCATATAAATATAAGCTGTATTGTCATCTTTTAAATGTCGAAGATTAGTATATAATTGAGAGTTCAGAATTTAGGTATTGGTGACGTCAAAACCAGGATTAGCTGTGTCAGCGCGTAAAAATAAACTCATGCATGTATGACACAATTATTTATCTTACCTTGTAATTTTTTAGCGAATTCCGTAGTATCCAAAGTTGAAAAGTCAATTTATTATGTATAAACACTCACTTGAAGAGAGCAGACGGTATGGGGGGATGTAACACTAAACTAACATGCACACATAAGTATTTTTCACTACTAGTTACCTACAACAATAAAAGTATATTACTAATATTTGTTCTAAATGAAGTTAAACTAGTAGGTATTGGATCACTTGGGTTTAGCAACTTTCTGAAGATCATGGGAACTTTCATTTTTATCTATATGTTTAAGTAGGTGTTTACAATATAATATTATGTCCACTTAAAAGCCATCAATGGGAACCCAGAATTCTAAATTTCAAACTTCAAATGGATTTTTAATGGCAGGCGCCGAAATCTAACTCCAAATTATTTAGAACAATTATTCATAATATGTTTTTATTCTAGTGCCAAAAAAATAATTGTTATAGTGCAATAGTGTTTTTGCTAAATGTTCAGCATTCATCTAATTTTAGACATTACAAAAATCACCCGTCAAAAGTATAAGGTAAGATATTGTCTATTTTGTATTGTATTATATCATTTTTGCACATGAAAATATTGATGTGTTTGCACACGAGCTGATACCGTCACTGATATTCGCAAAATGACTACCTGAGATGTGGTTTCTACTAATAAAGGCCTACAGTTATAAAATAAAGAAATTAAATGCTACCGATGAACAACTAACAGTTTAAAATGTGTTTTTGGACAATATATATGATTTGTTTTCTTTATCGAAACCTATAACTAAACGGTACAACTGGGTATTTGATCAATCTTATTAATTTATGTCTTATAAATCGAGAAGAAAAACGCTAATTTGATTACAAAATTATCAATGGGACCCCAAAACAAAACTGAAAATTTCTTAAAGAAAATAACTGTGTATCCCCTTAAGGAAGTTAAGAAATAACTGGATATTTAAGTGATGTAAACGTATTTAATGATTTTTTTGTTAATGTTATACCAGAAACGAATCTTTCAGATGATGTATTAAATTTTTATCGAAACAATAATATTAACGATAATAAATTTAAATTTTAAAACATTAATAATTGTTCTCTCGTCTTTCGTGGTATACCCAATGTCACGAACTTTTGATTTAACTGCATCATCAACATTATTAGTCTTCAATTTACCTCTGTTATGAGTTTTTCCTGGAGTAATTAGAGGTTCACCAGATTTGCACTCCGCTTTGTAAAAAAAAAAAGAGTTGACCTTGAAACTTTTCACTCACCGACAACTTGCTATTGCCTGATAGATTTTTAAAAATTATGAAATTTTATACGAAACATTTTTTCTGAAACGTCTACTTTACGAGAAAATCGGCCGTGTCCATAGTTTTGGAAAGCCCTGTATAACTATCTAACACAAGTGTTCACTGGAAATTGCTTAACTGCAACTGTTTTCTTGTGCATTCCGTTAATTGTTCGCAAGTTTTCAAAAATTACTAGGTGTGTAAGATAGCAACGTAAAATTGTCCCTATTAAAACTGACTCATCTTCATTGAGCCTTGCAAACTGTTTTGTTTTAAATAAACTAAGTTTTGTAACAACTTTAGAGCAGTGTATTGACGCGTTGCTAATTTTTTTTATATTACAAAATGTTTGATCGCTGAGGGGGGGGATATGCATGAAGAAAATGTGTGATGCGCCAGAAAAAAAATGAGCCATTTCTTGTGAAACCAGATTCGATACATTTTGTAAAAAGAAAGATTTATATCATGTAGATACAGGGTATTCCGTTGAAAATAATAGAGCAAGTGTTGTATAACAAAACATCCTCGAAGTATATACTAAACGATCATAATTGTTCGGAATTTTTTTTAACTAACTGTACTTAAAAAATACCAATTTAATTAAAGCATTCAATATAATTTGTTGGAAACTAAAAACTGGAAATATACTAAAAGTATTTTCAATAATTAAATGCTCCTATATTAAAAAACAAGATTTAAAAAATTAATTTAATTGCATTTTTTATGTTTATTTTCATTTTAGCTCATTATATGCAATACCAAACTACTAATTTATTAAATTGTTTACAGATCTTATATAACTCATTCTGTATCATCGCAAAATTAATCGAAATGTAACAGGTATAAAAATTTTTTTTAATAACTAATAAAAACTTCTCGAGCAGTAATAAATTCAATTACCTAATTCATTATTATGACGGTATACTTGGAAACAGTTAAGTATATATATGAACGGTTTTATTAAAAACACTTATCCGCTGTTATATAAAATTATTGTTTAATTATAGGTAATAATAATAATGATCTACTGTTATTACTCTAAAGACTAAAGTATTTTGAAATTACATTCAGTGCTTTAATAACTCCGTTGCATCCTTGAGGTAGATGAAAAATAGGCGAACGGTAATTATTATACATGCAAATAATACCACGATGCAATAAATCAGAATGCAAATGAAAATACACTTTTAACATATTGCAACCCATAATGTATAAAATTGCATGCTGCAAACTCATTGATGTCTCTTGTATTGTAGAGAAGTACTGATAAACTCACGACTACTTCTGTTTTAGGCCAGCAAGTTACCCTTATTTTTCGCACTTAATCGACTAATCACGTTCGGCAGGCTAATTTAATTTTTTATTGATAGTATGCATCAAACGGAAGACGTATTTTTTTTTTTTAAGCCGGGGAAGTTTGGAATATTCCTCTGAAGATGGCCCGCAAGTAATATTGTAATGCTTTCGATTATGTAAATTTAAAGGATTCGTAAAATTCAAATTCATCCAGATTCCTTTAGAGACGTGTTCGAGATGTTGTATGATCTAAGATTCACTGTATTTTCATCTTAGTCGATTTTTAAAACAAAAAACTACGTTAAAAAACCATGTTTCGTTACGCATGGCTTCCGATAATTATGCTGATAATGCAAAAACGATGCATCATAGCCAAAAAAGTTCTAATCAAAACTTGTGGAGCATATATTTTTTTAAAATAAGTATCGGACTGACTCTCTTTATCAGAAATTACTAACTCTAGAGCAAATCCCATACGGGAATAAATAAATTTGATGTAAAAGGTTGTCGGTCCCTGCCTGACTGGAAAAAAATATTATCCAATGACGAAAATAAATCCGATTTGATGAAATTTTTATGCAATTACATATAAAATAATTCACCGAAGAGTAAAATTCTGTTAGATAATCGAGCAAAAAAGGTGCTGGCGGTCTTGGGCCACGTGAAAGCTCTCATCTTTATCATTACTGATTGTCAGTCATTATATCGTCGCTACAATCACGAAGTGACGTAACTCAAAAAACACATACTTTGAGATAATACATTTATTATGTACTAATGCTGGTGCGCTTTCATCCCACGGAACCTCATACTGAAATATTGTACACATACTGAGTTTGATTCAATAATAGTGGTGACGTATCTTGAAAATGAATTGTAGAAGCAATCACGAATTGTCGTAACTTGAGTTACGTCTCTTCGTGGTTGTGATATTTCCGTAACCTGTACGGGCGTATCTCATGTTGCCTGCCCAAACTTGTATTGTGCAAAGAAATGGTATACAGAACAGGTTATCGGCGTTACAGATGCAGAAAATAATATCAGCAGCAGCTCTAGTAATTTAGATGATGCTCGAGTAAAACATATGAAAGGCATTTCACATAATATAAGCAAAGATGTTTCTACTGTTCCTGAAGCAAATATAACAGGAGATTCAGCAAGTGATAAAATACGTAATGCTATCGAATTTGACAGCTCGGACGATGAACCATTAATATATTTGAAAAGAAATCAGTCACAGTCACCTTCAATTGTTCTCCCATCCCATTTTACGATTCAGATGATGATCCACCCTACGTTGCACACTGTAAAATATATAGGTTAGGTTAGGTTATTATGAGTGGGTCCTTGTGGACTCTCCACTGCGGCTATTAGCAGGCCTATTGTGGCTCACTCCTAATGATATTTCACCCAATAAGCTCAGTCTCTTAATGAAACTGATAACTTTATTGGGTGAGAATGTGTCCAGATCCTCTGGCAGCAGTTGCCCTTTGCCAAATATTGAGAATCGGATCCTCTCCACAGCAGGACAGGTGCATAGGATGTGGTCTGCCTTCTCATCATCCTCCAAGCACAGATGGCACTCAGCGTTTTCCGCTAGGCCGAGTTTATGAAGATGATAGTTTAGTCGGCATAGCCCAGTATATAGGCCTGTTAGAGTTTTCAGGTTTATCCTGTTTAACTCTAAAAGTTTCTTAGTTCTTGATTTCAAGGGGTATTTTATAAACGCCTACGAATGAACTAATCCTGGTAATTCTTGCCAATACTGGAGAGTTTTCCTCATATAAGTGTAACAATGAAGTATTCAGTTCGTGCCATCACTGCCTAGTGCTTTTATGTTTTCAACATTTTGAAAATATCACCTCTTGCGAAAATCATGGTAGAAAACGACAGCAACTAAACGTAAAACTACAATCAGACCAGCTCACACAAATCAGCATCACAAGATAGTACCTCCTGCAGCTAACATTGAACATCCAGAGCAATTTCTAGTTGAAGGAGGGCAAAAAGAAGATAACCATTGTAAGCAAAAGAAATATAATAAACAAAAATTGGCAAAAAGTTAAGAAACTTAGGACAAGAGTACGTAAGCGTTTCAAAAAATATCCCTGTTCCTGCAAGAGTGTTAAAACCGAGTTGTAACACCGAACAATGTAAAAAGTTTGGTAAACGGCAGTGTTTTATATTTACGGACAATGATCGAAGGGAAATATTTAAGATGTTTAATTCTCTTGAAGACTTGCACTCCCAAAGAGAGTTTATAGTTAACCATACTCAGGAAGCTAATATCAAACAAAAGACGACAAATGCCGAGTCTCGTAGACGAAAAATTATTCAGTATTTTTTATCGAAAGATAGTACTAAATATCAAGTATGCAAAACACTATCTTTACATACATCAGGAATCACTGAACGTATTGTACAAACGGCAAGGACAAAGATTACTAAATATGGTACAGTTGAAAGATATAAGCGAGGTGGAAGACAATCTCAAAAAATCATAGATCGGGACAGAAATATTGGGGTTTTTAATTTTCTTGAATGTTACGTGCTTTGATAAATATTAAAATAACCATAGTTGATATTAACATAACGGTGACGTATCTCCTGCTTCCCCATTGGGTTAGTGATATTTACAATCACGAATGGACGTATCTCATTTAGCATAAGTATTTTTGCAATATTTCTAATACATACAAAAGGTGTGACAGCTTATCAGTATACCTGACACATCAATACTTACGAGAGAAACATAATAACGCCTAAACAGTTTTTTGTTTTTTTTGCAATAAGTTTCATAACAACTACACAAATTTAAATCGGCTGTTCTGTAAAATTGCGAAATATGAGATACGTCGTTTCGTGATTGCAGCGACGATATGCATCTAGAATCTGAGTGCAGTCGTTTAGATACAGACATCCGTCTTATTTTCCATGCAAAAGAAATACAAGAACACAATTCAAATAATTACCCTGTAGTTGTGGGTCGCCTGATACAGATGTATTGGTTCTATTAATTGAACACTTCGAAAACTTCGCATCAAAAGCTGAATTATGTTTTTTTACTGGCAGAATGACGTCTCTCATTGACCATCGTCGTCACCTGCCAATAAATGCCTTCGTAAATAAATTAGGATAGAACCCACGCTATCTGCTGTTCTTCCAGATGTACATGTAGTTACGAGATGTGATACGGTGTCATCTCTGTTTGGCACTGGCAAGGCATTAGCATAAATCTGCATTTTAAGCATTGAAGAGGATGTTGGATCTAGATCCTCGTTTGATTGCCATGATGCATACTATCGTTGCTTATTGAAATGGCTACACAAGCAGTGACGATCTTCCTGACTATTTAATAAATTTAAAGTAAAGCATAATCTGTTACTGAAATAATAACATTGGCACATTACAGTAACAAATACAAAGTTAAAAGAATTTAAGTTGAGTAATTAGTAATACGCCTAACATTACCATATATTAAATTTTTGCGGGGGTGAGCATTTGAAATTTTACCGATATATGTAATTAATTAGGTTTATATTAAGAAGTATTTAAAAAAAGAAATGAACCTTACTGGATAAAAACCACCATCAGTAAAGAAACAGTAAGAACTGAGCTGGAAATTATTGCTTTCCCTGGCGCATCCGCCATTTACTCTTGATAATTTGACTGTTAAGATACAGTTTTTAAAATAGGCAATCAGTTGAAAGTTTTCTAACAACTGTCAAAAATATAATTTTAATTTATGTTATTTTGTGCATGTTTATTTATTTTAAAATAATGAAATCGATTTTTAACAATAGCCACTGACCTTGTCCCGAAGGTAATTTGTAATTTGAATTTGACCTCTTCGGACTCAAATTTCTTAATCATTTCGCGAAATAGTCCTACATAGAAATTTTGTAGATAGATATATACAAAAATATGCCGCAATATGCATTTACAACTTTTAAGTTTCTTCATGCAAGTTAGTAAGAAGCATTTGTAAGAGAAAGAGAGAAAATACAAACGTGAGAAAAATATAAGTAGTCTTCATCCGTTGGGTGAAAAATAAATACTTATTAAAGTGATTTTGCGTATGCAATATATTTAAAGGGATGGAGGCTATTTCAGGAATTCGAGAGTTCAAAAGTATTATTTATATTTAAAAAAATGCAGGGTATTACGGGAAAATGTTACTGCGCTTGTTTGTTCACGTGTGAAGACAGTTCACTAGGCTAGGTTTCTAACGAAGTTTTTGGGATTTTGACAGAAAATTGCGATGTTTTGAGGAAAGTTTAAGGAATTTGCAAGATATTTAGAGAATTAAAATGGTATTTCGGATACACACGAGGTATTTGAAGCAATTGATTTTGTTTATATTGGTTTATTATTAGGTGTATATTAGCATATAGATTCGATTCTTGTCGATTATTTTGTATTTTCAATTTGTTGTTTGTTGAAAAAATGAACTTAACTTTGATACATTATTTAGTTTAAAGTCAGGTACACCTATTAACATCTCTACTATTATTAAAATAAAAAAGGCCTACCAGACATATTGCCGTGTGTAAACACACTTGAGTATACTGGGGAGATTACTAAGAACCAAAAACAATATTTATATATTTGACAAGATTTGGAAAAACTATTCATCGTGTACATTTGAAATTATTTTTAAGTAATAGTTGATTGAAGATGAAGTTACTTTGTGAAAATCCATTTGGATTTAAAAATTATAAACACTTTTTATTACTTGTCCAATTTTCACTTTATTTGTTATTTTTACAACTAGTTTCATCCTATTCGGACATTTTCAAGTAAACTAAAATATATACAGATTTTACTTTCATTTAAATGTAAACTGAACTGCATAGAAGAATGGGTCACTTGGTTGATTATATAATTTAAATTTGTACAGATGTTATGTCTTTAAATGTAGGGTTTTTTTTTCAAGATAGTAAATTATATTATGGTGTGATTTTTATTAACAGCATTAGGTTATCTGAACAAGTTTAATAACGGAGAATTATTTAAATCTATTTGGTCGTTTAACATGTTGTAATTTTTATTCTTATTTAATTTATTAATTTCTAGCAATAAATTAAGTTTTTTACTTTTCCCACAAATATGTAATATTTTAAGTTGATGGTCATCAGTTATTGTATGACCAGAATCTGTTAGGTGTTTATAAAAGTTGGAATGTTGTTTTTTGTGTGTGAATATGTTCTCTATGTCTTGCCCCCAAACAATCTACCTGTTTAACCTACATATGAGGCATTACATTCTGGGCAGTCTAACCGATATACACCACATTTTTTAGAGATATCAATTTTTTGTTTTGCATTGAAAAGATATCTGCCTATATTTTTGTTAGAACTAAATGATGTTTTAATATTAAATTTGGAAAAAGTATTGCTAATTGAATAAGAGAGTTGACTTGAATATGGTAAAGAAATGTATGTTTGAACTTTTTTCTCGTTAATAGTGGGGTAAAGTTCTTTTAAGAGGGACTTATTTTTGTTTTTTGTAGATTAGATTGTTGATTATATTTTGAGGGCACTCGTTATTATGTGCTATAAGTCTTATTGTGTCTAATTCTTCGTTTAAATCTGTCTCAGATAGGTAAGCTGAAAACTCGGTGTGTCATACATTGATATGCGGCTAATTTGTGGGAGAGAGAGTTATAGGAATTAAAGGGGATACTGGCGTCTGTAAAAGTTAGTTTGCGGTAAATATTATAGGAAAATGATGTTTTATGTATTTTTATAGTTAAGTCAAGAAAACGTATTGATTTATTATCGTTCTCTGTTTCTAAGGTAAAAGATATATTATTATGTATGTTATTGATAAAATCGAGGAGTATTTTTAAAGGGACAGACAGACAATTAAAAATACTCCTAACTTGAAAAAAAATTACTCATGTTATTTTACTATGCAGATAAACTTTAAAATAATATTTTTTAATATGATTTGAAGGAAACAACTACTCAGCGGGCAAATACCCCGACCTGCATTGGATTATACCTTCAAACCATGATAGATCGATAGCCAATATCATTTGTCAATTCCTAACCAGACATAGACCGGTTTCGAACTTATTTGTTCTCCTCAGTATGCCATAGGTTATGGAACAGACAAATGATAGTGGCCAATCTGCTAGTCATATACTAACTAAGGTAAATTGAATAGTGGTGAGAGGTATGAAACTTCTCGTATGGTCTAAATGCTACTATCCGACCGACATCATAGATGTCTCTGTTTCGGATAGCAACTTGTGCAGCAAGTACCGAGAGCGGCGACCTCTAGCCCAGGTGGACTAAACTACTGTTATTTAATATGATTTGAAGGAAACAACTACTCAGCGGGCAAATACCCCGACCTGCATTGGATTATACCTTCAATATATATACCTTCAATATATATACCTCGATATTGGCTATCGATCTATCATGGTTTGAAGGTATAATCCAATGCAGTCGGGGTATTTGCCCGCTGAGTAGTTGTTTCCTTCAAATCATATTAAATAACAGTAGTTTAGTCCACCTGGGCTAGAGGTCGCTGCTCTCGGTACTTGCTGCACAAGTCGTTATCCGAAACAGAGACATCTATGATGTCGGTCGGATAGTAGCATTTAGACCATACGAGAAGTTTCATACCTCTCACCACTATTTAAAATAATATCAAAATTAAAAAGTTGTATTTACGTTTCACCAGAAATTGTTGGAAAGTAAATTTGATCAATTGTTCTTGATGAAGGTTGGTACTAAATACTTTCCTCTAGAAGAATATTTTCATTATCACTTTCACTAGGATTCCATGAGTTTTCAAAACTAAAAATTAACTATTGGTACATAACTATTCATATTAAAACATATCTTAATAAATACCTCATAGATGTTGAAGTACTGAATATGGAAGGAACGGCAAGACTTTTAAGGTACTTTACACTGGTTTTATAATAAAATCACTAGACGTAAAGTGGTTGGAACATCACTGCATACTTCAGCTCTCTTACTTATAGGCTTAAAATATTCAACGATGATCGTTTCTTGTCAATATCATTAGGAAATCTACAAACATTTAACTGTTACCACGGATTTGTAAAAAAAGTTAGTTTCAATTAATATGTTAAATAAGTTAAGGAGAAAAGAAGTATACATATTAAACACAACAAATTTCTGTATTCTGCACCTATGGATTGTGTTTACTTATGGAAATAACGATTTGAAACTTTTTCTGCGCATTTCTTGCAATAAACACAACACCTCACCATTTGTAATCATTTAAAATATTTACTAAATCCAAGGGTTAGTCAAAAAGTTACCAAAATACTAAAAACGCACTCACCACATTTTTTAAAATGTCATTTTATTATAACAGCTAACAAATGTAGACGGCTATGTACGATGTCGGACAGCCAATAGGATATCACTTCGAACATAAACATCATCGAAGGAATATTATTCACGCCCCTGTTGTTTTTGGTTACGTGTGTACGAAGGATAAGATTTGTCTAGTCATAAATGGTCGAATATTACACCGCTGCTGAGTCCGGTGGCGAATAGTGCTCAGGATGTTCGAGCACCATCTGGTGATATAACATAGTTATTTGTTTTAAACTTAAATATGCTGGTTTTGAATAAATTCTGTAAAAAATTTTTATTGATATTATTACAGTTATTACTAGAATTAGGAAGTTTGGATGTCATCCCAGAGACAGAATTTTTAAAACCTAATATTATATTCCAAAGAACACGTAATAGTAACAAATTAAATTATTATACTTTTTGACAGTGTACCTATTAATTAATTAATCTTTTGCATGGGCGATCGCCAACCGCCGAGAATTATATTTATTTATTTATTTAACTACACTATCCCACAGTAAATTACCAATTACGGGATAGGAACACAAACTATAAACAAAATAATGCAGCAATATATCTGCCAAATAGGTACACAAAATTCAACATTTAAACATATTGTCTTACAAAACATAGTTTTAAAATAACAGTACCTATATAACATAATACAGAAATGATTGACAGACAAAATTAGAGAGAAAAAATTTTTTTTATAAAACAATTAAATGAACATAAAGTGACTAGAAAGAAGCTAATAATAATAAAAATGAAAAATAAAAAAAAAATAATTAATAAACAGATTACTAATACACTAAGTAGTCCAGATCTATTAGGTAAATTGCTAATTTTTTAAGAATTTGTTCTTTATTTCCTTTATTTTACAATTGAATATATCAATATTGTATTTAACCTCTGAATAATTAGAACAAGCTTGAAAGAGTGGCGATGCTTTTAATAGGTTACTTCGAGGAGTGGACGGATGAAATGTTTCCGGATAGTGCGAGGCGAATCTCAGTACTTTAAAGTCAAGGTGTTGGAGAATTTGTGGACAATCAAAATCATATTTAATTATCTTGTGCAGAAAAATGATAGAGTGCATGGATCTTCTTTTACTTCAGTGACACAAAATTATATAAGTTTAATAGCAAATCGTGGGGAAAACCAATAGTGGGATAAATTCTGTTATCCTTACAATACATATACTTGAGAAATTTACGCTGAATATTTTCCATACTGTCTATATATGCGGCATATGTTGGACACCATACTATGGACGCATATTCCAGGCGTGATCTTATGAATGCGTTATACAGGAGTATCACTGTGCTAGGGTCAGCAAAATCTTTACTATTTCTTATTACAAATCCAAGATTTTTAGAGGCTACTTTTAGTGTTACGTTAACATGTTCATTAAAAGACAGTTTACTATTAAATATAACTCCCAGGTCTTTTATAAAGCAGGGACGAGCCAAGAATACATTGTCTATTTTATAAGCAAAGGCTAGAGGATTTAATTGCCTACTGAATGACATCACATTGCATTTCTTAATGTTAAGAAGTAGATTATTGGCACAACACCAATCATTAATTTGATTTAATACATCCTCTAGCCGAGCGCAGTCATCATATGAGTTAATTTTAGAATACAATTTCATGTCGTCAGCATACATTAGAAAGCCGATTTTGAGAGGATGTTATGTCATCTATAAATATATTAAATAGATAGGGGCCAAGAATGGAACCTTGCGGGACTCCTGACAGTACATCTATATTGTTAGACTTATAACCATGATACTGCACATATTGTACTCTCTTGGAGAGATCGAGCTAAGTAGATTTATGACATCTGACGATATTCCATATTGGTCTAAGCGATTTATTAAAATTGAATAGTCTAGGCGATCAAAGGCCTTGGAGAAATTAGTATAAACAACATCAATTTGTTCTTTGCCATCTAAAATGTCTGAAATATATTGCGTTATACAGACCAAATTAGTTGTATCCATGAATCCATGTTGCTTTACATCAATTATATTTTTTACATGATCGTATATATAACAGTGTAAAGGAATTTCCAAGACCTTACAAAAATTGCATAAAATGGAAATAGGGCGATAGTTACAAACATAATCCCTACTCCCATTTTTAAAAACGGGACAGAGTCGTGAAACTATATGCTTGGAAATTTGGACGTTTTTTAAAATTAAATTAAATATAATGGTTAGCGGGTGAGCAAGAGCTAACTAAAGCACAGTCTTTAAGCATAAAGGCAGGAATGTTTCAGGACCCATAGTCATCTTTGGTTTTAGCCGGCAAATACATGACATAACTTGCTCTTCTGATATTTTTTTTATTATAAGAGTATCATTGGTTTTAAGATCATCACTATTGATATTTATATCCTAAGAAGGGAGGTATGATGATTGAAAATGTGACGCAAATGCGTCAGCAATTAACTGGCCATCAGATAGCTCTTGTTCATTATAATTCATTGAGGCAGGGACTCCATGGTTATATTTTTTTGTTTGACATATAAGCCATATATTGGCAAGAATTGCATCTCTAGGTGACTACCTGCTGTTGTCTGACATTCTATTTAGTTTACATGCTTGCTCTATGCAGTTTGTAATTTATTCAGTTCGAAAACACTCTACCTAGCGATCTGTTGTGTGTACACCGAATATAAAGACATTTTTTATTTAATCGTTATTTTCTGTTTAATCTAGTGGATAGTGGACGTAGAAATGGCGAAGCTTTTGCGCATCTTCAGAAAGTGATGTGTTATATGTTGTGTAGGACTGTCGCGTCGTGCCTAAATTCAGTCTATAGTAAATCCGCTATGACGAAACATGTGTTGCCGAAAAACCGCAAACGTTGATTAGCGAGGGTTTTTTTCAAATAATTCAAGAGAAGGTATTATAATAAGCGTGTTACATGATGCCCATAAAAACATAACACCAACAAGAATCCAAAATTTGAAGGAAAGGATAATAAATGCTTTTAGAAGTACCACTCCGGCAATTTTATGAACAGTAGAAACCTTATTCCAAAGACGCATAGAAATGTGTGACAATCAAAATGGGCAACATGTGGAGCACTTTTTATAATATCTTCTCTTGAATTACAGAAAAAAAATATTTTTAATTTTTATTGTTGAATTTTGCAGTTATTGTTCAGTAAATCGAAAATGATAACAAATAGCCATAGGAATGTACGTACAAAAAAATTTTCGGTTTTCAATTCTACATCACATCGTTCAAAAATATACAGGGTGTTCCGTTTGAAAAAATTGAGAAAAATTTAGTTCAAATACTTGTAAATTTAAATATTATTTTTGCTCACCCTGTATAATTTTAGGAAGTGAAAATGATTCATTGTCATCACACAGATGTCTCATAACTGGTACTAACATGTTTTTTCTTAAAATCGATAATTGTGACTATAGTGATTTTTTTAATATACACGTGTAAGTGGCATAATATCAACAAAAAAAAATCATTACATCCAAGTGGTTGGGAGAGAATCAATAATAATACAGGAGTGGAAGAAGGCCACAAAGAGGTTTCAAAAAAATGTTCTGATATACAAGACATTCCATTTAAAAAAATGTTAGTTGACCCTGTAGAATCGTCTTGGCTCACCCTGTATATTCGAAAATAATTTCCGGTTATAGACTTTTTTGTCTAGTTTATTTATGTTTTTAAATCAAGCTATCATAGAACTCAATATATCGATATATCTAATTGATATTATCTCAGAGGATCGTAGCCACTGTGTTTGTATGGCCTTAGATGATAATTGTTTTTCCAATAAAACCTCTTTAGCATTGTTAACATAAAAATATGGGTCACCGGTGCCAAGTTGTGCTTAAAGCACACTAATTAATTGGGGACGGTGATGATTAATTGAAAAAAAGGGAAATGGATAACCAGCTGCCATGAACACAATAATTAATTTTGTCGCAATTCTTCAAATTCAATATGGCAAAAGAATAAAATAGTTGTCACCTTGGGGGAATTTCAATGAGCTGCAAGGTGCTCATATGATATTGCAATTTCACTGCAGTTTTTTATATTATTTTGTGATATGTTTTTTACCTCAACCCCTTACTAGTGTCATAAATATAAAAGTAAATATTAAAAATTTGTGGGTTAATTACTGAATTGTAATTAATTATTGTTGATGTTTGATGTTGTGAAATGGTTATTACAACAATTTATTTGTTTACAGTTAAATCTGTTACCAATTTCTTCAGTTTTTCAGATGTCCTATTTTAAGCAAGGTTTTGAGTCGGAAACAAATTTCAAATAAATTTTTAATTTGTCCCAACATGGACTAGAATCATCGATCGTCGCAACCAGGCAAGTATTTAATAGCACTCTTTTTTTTTTCGGAATCATTTATGAAAGCGTTGGGGATTAAAAACTGAATCATTCTAAATAATTTGAAATGAATAAATAGTTACGAAGTTAGTTGCCAAATAGAAATATATTTTGTTAATTCTTTTCTATAAATAGAAAATTAGTAAGTACATATTTTTGACGGATAATTTCTTGCCACGCCTGCTGTGCTTCGTTCACTTTGGCCAACGTCGATGAAAATTTGATCCACAAATGGGCGTTTTCAATTATTTTCTTCATAACATGAAATCGTTTTTGACACAGTCGACTGATCGAATCTTAGTTCTTACGGATACCTTCATTTTATGACTTGAAGAAAGGGCGCCTCCTCTTCTTTCATGGTTTTCTCCCAAAAAGTAGGTTGCCATCCAATTTACATTTTCTTCCTCGATTCGGTAAGGAGATTTAAAATCTAGCCTATTGGGTTCTCTTCGAACTTTGTATTGCTTCTGTGCTCGTAAATTCACCAAATCGGCCATTTTATGATCAGCTATGGAAAGGGTGCATCTTATACTAACTAGATGCAATATGAGATGTGCTCAAGGTAATGAGCAAAACTTGTGCTTTATTCATAACAAGTTGAGGAAATACTTAAATGTGAGTAGATGCTCATGCTGATAGTATAGTTTTGAGCAAAAGCTTTTACCTACATTTATATTCATAGAATATGTAGTACATGCTCCATATTTTGCGAGTAAAAGGTTTTGCTCACGCTCACCACGTTTATTCATACGGGCCATTGTTGCTGGTTAGTCAAAAATGTTAATATTTAAATATAACATGTTCATCTAATTATTTTTCTTTGTGCAAGATTTTGTGATAATAATAATAATAGTAATAATAAGGAGTACTTCATATGCTTTTGATAAATTGTTTATACTTATATTTGAACATAAATATAGTTTACCTTTTTAGGGTCATGACCAATTTAATTCTCTATAATGTGAATAGTATCGAAAATGCGTACTACAACTACAAACGGATGACTTTCTCTTTAGTAATCTATACATAATATTCAAATGTCTCTCTCGTAACAGGTGTTAAGTTCATTCAAACAGTAAGATTTGATTATATTTTTGGGACAAGTGGAACATTCTAATTAAAAAAATCTGCAAGATTTGATTGTGTCTTAGTTTTTCTTCACTCTGGAAATAGAAATATGTATAACATCTATTATGTAGATGGCAACAAAAAAATACAAATAATTTTTTTTTGTTTTAATTGAGCCTTTGAATATATAAAACTTGCCTTCAGCATGTAGCAAATCTGTAGAAACATTTACTCAAGAACAGTGTGGGTTTTTTTAATTTTCATTTTGCGAAATCATATTCTAATTTTTTTCATATTAAAAAAAATATATATGTTTTAGCTTGTTTGTATCAGTTGTTCTTTAGAAAATGTTTTTATGGATTTTAGTACGTGCCAACCATGAGTCTTAAAGACAAAAAGGAAAAGGTACCCATACTCGGATCAAAATATGTACAGTAAATTATTTTAGAATACATTAGCACTGACGTGGTTTTCCACCACAACACCATATACTGCACTCGACGCGCGTTTCCCCAACCAAGTTAGCATCATCTGGAGGTGATTAAAACTAACCTTATGCTAACAATATATTCTATTTATTTCTTTAAACCATTGTTCGGTGAACCAAAAAAAACGGACTGTATGGGATTGGCCCTCTTTCACTATTCATATTATTTTTACTATAGTTTAAGCTTCAAATACTTCCAGCTGTCTAGTATTTGTAACATTCCTAATTAATCTTATATTGCTACTATCTATTTTATGGTTGTTCTCAAACGCATGTTAGTTAACACTAGAGATCTGTTCTACCATATTTGAGACGAGCCGTATGCTCCTTGAATCTGGTTTGAATTGATCGTAAAGTTTGTCCTTACAGCCAAATTCGCAAATCCCTGACTTTTTCTTTCGTTTAAATTTTGTCTTTTGGATTGTTATAGTTTATTTCCTGATGAATGAACCACTGTCATACCTAGAGATGAGCAACGGGAAATTTTCCACTTGGGAACATTGTCAAAATGGAAATATTCCGGAAATTTTCAACATGTGTTACGGAAGTTTTCCCTGGAATATTTCTGGAAAAAATTCTTCTGGAATAATCCCAGAAAGATTATTTACGCAATATTTTGAATTTAACGCGACAAAAGTGATGTTTCTGTCATTTTTGGCGCCAAAAGTGACGTTTCTGTCAAGTTTCAAATCAGACCTTTATATTTTACAATTCTACCTGTGCTATCAGGATTTTACAGATACAGATGATTTTAAAACGAGTAAAATGCATAGAAAAAAATCGGCGGCTTGGAACAGCTTCAAAAAATTTGAAGTAGGTAACAAAATAACTGCTCGTTGTAAATTGTGTCAGAAATAATATATCCCAAATGCTACAAAAATGATGAAATATTTAATAGTGTGCCAACTTTGCCTTTAGAATGTCAAGAAATTAGTGACTAAGAATTCTCAGTCTCAACAAGACTCCAGAATCAACCATATCCGTGTCAAGACTGTCAAGTTCATTTCTTCCAGTATTTCAACTTTTATGGATAACATGAATAAAAGAGACCAAGAATTCCCACAGCAACCTTTATCAAGAGCGATATTTTCATCAGGTAGCTCGTTAAGCATAATAGAAAATAAACATTTTTAGCATTTCCTGAAGAAACTCTTTCCATGTTTCATACCACCCTTAAGAAAAAAACTATCCACAACTCTGCTGAGCAGTGAGTATGACCGAATGTAGAAAGCAGTTAGCAATAAAATTGAAAATTTAGATTCAAATTTAGAATCATTGAGTTTGATTGCTGACGGTTGGACCCACATCAAGAGTGTGTTACTTATAAACATTATTTTCACAAGTTCAGAACCTGTATTTCTGAAAAGTATAGATTCCGTTATTGATAGATGTACATCTGCGTACATTTTTGGGTGAGGAGATTGAGTTGGTAGGTGCTAGAGGGTGATTGAGGATAAATACTGAGGAAGAGAAAATGATGGAAACTGAATCAGATCAAAGTGAAAATGAAGATGAAAAATATGATACGGATGATTAGGTTGATGTGATAGTGACACTATATAGCAACGGAAATAGCTCTGAAAAATAAAACGATTTAGATGTGGGGGAAATATGTGTGCATGAAATGTTTAACATGACAAAAGTAAATTATAGTAAAACGGTCTGTAAGAATGAGATAAGGAAGACATGTTTTTGACATAAGTGTAAATGTTGATTCATTACAACAACTTTTAAACCTCCACACAAAAAAAAATTAATATTGAAAAACTACAAACTTCCAAATACAAATTAATTCTGATAAATGTTTCGTTTGAATAAGGTACTAGACTAGGTATAGTAATCTCTATTAAGAGTTTATTTTTTTAAAGGTACTTAAAAGTACATATTTGATG
Organism: Rhamnusium bicolor; assembly: GCA_029963845.1. Lineage (NCBI taxonomy): Eukaryota > Metazoa > Arthropoda > Insecta > Coleoptera > Cerambycidae > Rhamnusium > Rhamnusium bicolor. Next base: position 164,584 of record JANEYF010001071.1, read on the forward strand.
TAAACAACTGGTTTATTGGTATTACTCTGAAATAAAACATTTCATCAGCCTCGTTAATTTTATTTATTATGTTTATACAGACATTTTTGCTTTTGATAATTTCTCTTTCTATTATAAATGGGAAATGAGACCATAACTAAACCCCCTTATTTTAAAATTTTGCTGCAATGAGAAAAGATGTATATGAGATAATTTCATCAGTTTTTTGTTAATTACTACGTATTCGATATCGATGAAAAGCTTGACACTAGTAGATTACGAATTTAGCTTAAAAAAGAAGAAGGGACAATTTCGGACATTTTCTGAGGAATATTCCCGGAAATGTTCCCCAAAAAAGAAATTCCCAAAAATTCCTATTTCTAGTCATACCTATATTTTTAAAAATCTTACCAATACCATGAGCAAATCGAGGATCGTATGGAATCGATATAAATTTTGGATTTTTTTTTTCAATTTGAAAGGTCGAGGAATTTCGAAGAAACTCTTTAAACTTTCGTTTCCTAATTATTTTATCAACTAAACTTACAGAATATCCATTACTCACAGCTGCTATATCCTTAGTCAATGTCTTTTGTTTTTCAACCATCTTCTAATATAATCTAATGAACTAGAAAATAAAAACACGCCATTTTGTGTTGAGCACAATGGTGAGAGTCCTTAGGAATATATCTTCGAGTACTGATATCTTTTTTTGTATGTTAAATTCTAACTTATTTTCACAATTTCTAATATATCTAAAAATGGTAGTTGTCCACAGTTTTCAATTTCATATGTGAATTTAACTGATGCGAAAAGACCGTTTAATTTAGAAACATTGTCAGTGTCTTTTGTATCAACCACTGCAAAAATATCCACATACTTAAGCCAAACCCTGAGAAATACTTGACTCTTCTTTTGGTTCTGTTTCGGATCTGTTCATGAAGAGACTAGTAATGAATGGTGGCAAAGAGTTACCCATTGCTGTCCGTTCATGTAATTAATTATCATATAATCGAAAGCAATTTTGTTTCATGCAAAGTTTAATGAGTTGAATATATTTCTTTATTTTCAACCATATACGTAAAATTCTGACATTTTTGTAAGTGGGAAAATTGACATTTGCTGTTACTCTCCACTCGGACACTTTCAACCCAAATAGGAAGTAAAACTATCACTATATTTTAATATTTTATTATTATTATTCAAAAAAAAGCAAACTAATAACCCTTTATTAAACTATTTACAAAAATTAATTGTTACATTTGAATTATCATTAGCAGAAATTAAAATATTTAATTCATGTAGTTCTTTCGAAGAAACTTTGATCATTTGTGTTAAATGTTAAAGCGTTACTTAAACCTGTTCAAGAAACTTATATACCTACTCATATTATTTGAAATCATCCCAGCCGTTTGAACTATATTAATCACGGAACTGTCAATATAACAATCTGCGACAAAACTAGACTTCCATCCTCCCAGTCTTTTTAATTGCATATGATATGTCTTCCGTTATTAACAAGTAATGTGGCGGGCGTTCTTTGGCAATAAATCTTTTGCGGCTTTTTCTGTAATCTTCCGCAAATCAGGCGGGCGGAGTGCAACTAAACTCAATATTATCGTTCTCTGAATCACTGCCTTGCATTATGTAAAGTTTCGAAACAATTCTAACAATACACGACACAATTTATTATTATGCTTTCATAATAAGCAAATAATTTGTTGGAGATATATCCCGCTATTTGTAACACATGATAATTGAAATACTATTTTTAACTTTAAACAGTGTTTCATTCCTGTCTCGAGATAAAGTTAACCTCGACGCCTCGCTTCTGGGTTAACTTCCTAATCTCTCGCCAGTAATGAAACACTTTCCACCTCAATATATAATACTCGTATACTAGTATAATAATTAGAAAAAGAAAACTTAAAGATATTTCGATCCTCGATTCACTCTGGTATTGGTAAGATTTTTTAAAGATATGGGTATGACAGTGGTTCTTTCGTCAGGAAATAAACTACAATGTTTAAGCAATCCAAAAGACATAATTGAACATAATTAAAACAAACGAAAAGTCGAGGATTTACGAAATTAGCTGTAAGGACTGTAATCAGAAATATGTTGGACAAACTAGACGATCAATTCAAACTAGATGCAAGGAGCATATGACCCATCTCAAATATTGTGGAAGAGGAAAGTCCAGTGTTGTCTAACATGCATTTGAGAACAACCATAAAATATATAGTTCCAGTTTAAAATTAAATACGAATGTAACAAATACTAGACAGCTGGATGCATTTGAAAGTTTGGAAATTATAAAATGTAAAAATAGTATGAATAGTAACTAAGGGCCTATCCCATGTAACAATAATTTAGGTATAAATAGGATGCAATGTTAGCATAAAGTTAATTTTAACTAATCTCCAGATGATGCCAACTTGGTTGGCGAAACGCGCGTCGAGTGTAGTATGGTGTTTTGTGGAAACATAGGAAACACACTGTTGGAAAGACGTGACGGAATAAAAACATTCAAACTGCTCTTCAATTCCTAGAAAGTGGGTCCACAGAATAAAACCACCATCGGGAAAACGAGCCGATTAATAACACAGACCTACAAAAAAAATGAAGTTCTGTCCTAGAGATCAGACCAAACTTTTCCCATATATTGTGATGCGCTGAAACCGAATTTGCCAAAAAAAATTTTTTTTAACGCGTCAATGTTTCTCTACGGCCCCTCATAACTCTCTGTAATCCCCTAAGGGGGAAATTTTTTGAAAAAATTTCTATAAGGGTTTTTGGGTCTCTGATGACGAATCTGAAGTCAAAAATAAATTTTGACCTAATGACAGCTGTCAACAAGCTGTCAAATTTCATGAAAAATTTAAAATGTCAATATTTGGAGCATATTATTAAGTTTTTTGGGCTCAAAAATGAACTTTGACATATTGACTTTACATTTTTCATGAAATTTGACACCTTGTTGACAGCTGTCATTAGGTCAAAATTCATTTTTTGACTTCTAATTCGTGATCAGCAGCCCAAAAAACTTAATAATATGCTCCAAATATTGACTTTACATTTTTCATGAAATTTGACAGCTCGTTAACAGCTGTCATTATGTCAAAATTCATTTTTGACTTCAGATTCGTGATCAGCGACCCCAAAAACCCTTATAGAATTTTTTTTAAAATATTTCCTCCCTGGAGGATCATAGAGGGTTCGTAGAGAAAAATTGACGCGTCAAAAAAAATTTTTTGCCAAATTCCGGTTCAGCGTGGGAAAATACATGGGAAAAGTTGGGTCTGATCTCTAGAACAGAACTTTTTTTTGTAGGCCTGTGCAATTAGAACTCATGTTGGATGTTGATGGCCTTGTAGATAGTGGTGTATCAGCATTCGAATCAAATCGTACTGGTAACTACCAAGAAGATATGAATACAGACGTTTTCGTGAGCCTACATTGTTTTATTATAAATATTAAAGGGCGGCTTACCCCTGGTATAATTTTAATCGGATTTGGCCATTCCTGTATTTCTTAATCCCAATGACAGTTCTCAAGTTTTTCGTAATTTGCGAGATTGAATTATGCTTATTTTAATAAATGGAATTTTAATAGTTACAATGTAAATATGTTTAAACATGATATCATTACCAATACATTTAAGAATGTTGTTACTTGCCAGTTTAACACATTTTTTTCCTATAATAGTTCATTCGTAATTTGTTATTGGAAAAGCAATTAATAATGCAAATCGATTGACCTTTCCTTGCATTCTTGTTTTTCATGGAAAATCGTGTTTATTTTTCTAGAACAAAATTATAAGTTGAGCAGTAATATTATAAAAATTGAATTTTAATACCAGGAAATGCATAATTCGTTCTTCAGATTATAAAAGGTAAGTATATCGCCAATCTAGGACAAACCAAGGGCTAATGTTTTACGAACTTTTTATTCAAATCCAATATCAGAAATAGGCAGTTTTACAATCATATATGTTAAAAGGGCTTATGAGTTTTGGCATAGTTAGTGGCTAATTATTGTTCATTGAATAAAGAAACTTTTTTAGTTTTTAAGTAATAAGCTTGGGGACTTTACACAAAACACCCTTTTTTATGTTATAGACTTATACATACACCCGCGTCTGACATTCCACACTAAGAAAAATGTTACGCCTTCGTTCGTTTTAGTTTTAGGTTATATCTCATGACATGACAAAAGGTGTATTCAAAAATAATTCTAGAATTCGAAATGCTATAGTATCTTTAAGCTTTTGTGTATATTCTATGAAACTGATATTTACGTAAGTAAGATTATTTTATTTCAAAATCGATAGCCTCGCATCTTTTAATTTGGTTCAAAAAACCTCTATATAGTCAGAACTGTCACATGTACTCTTAGAAAGTATAAATATCAAGTATCAAATATTAAAAAATTACTTGAAGTATCAAGGACAGTTTTTCTTTAAACATACCTCAATTATCAAGTCCTCTTGAAAATTACTTGATTTATCTACAAGTAATTTACTTGAAGTAAAACAACAGTACTTGAAGTATGCTTCGTAATTTAAGTATATAGAATACTTAAAGTACATAAAATTACTTGAAGTATTACAAAAAATTCATAAAAAAAACTAAGTGAAAATCAGTACCTTTCGATTTAAATACAATTTGTATTTTTGGAATGGATAAATGGTTTAATGGTTTCAGATTCAGATTAGAGTGATGTAAAAAATATAATTTGACATACTTAGTATATGCTAAGCTTATGCGTGTAAATTACGCGGTGAAAATCAGTGAATATAAACATAAATTTATTATATGTAGGTGTCGCGTTTTAAAAATGTTACTTTGTTTTGACCCCCTGCAATGGACCCGGTATATCTGAAATCAGTTTTAAATTAGCAAAGTCTGCACCAAAAAATCTTATTCTGAACCTTTAAGATGGAGATCGTTTTAATTGTTTCGGAGGAAAAAGGTTGCAACATGTAACCTTATTGTAATAATAATTACGTAATGATGATATTATGTTTTGCTTAATTTCTTTTCTTTCTTATTTTCTACTATTAATTTACAAAAAATAATGTATAATAATTATAGCTGCTTCGGAAACTGGCTTAATATTCTTGGCACTTTAATGTACAACAACCCTAACCACTGGCCTAATTGTATATTATGAATATTACGATTACGACAATGTTGATTACCGAAATGGCAAAGAATGTGAGAAAACAAAAGAGTTGTAAGCTGTAGTACTTAAACACACCGATATAACATAACATAGTCGTCTTCAATTTAAAAAAAAATTATAAATCATTTTCTCAAAGCGACGACCACACGTAGTTCCTACAGCGAAACAAAAAAATGTATGAAGCGTGCTAGCGTAAACATTTAATTCTCTGCCAAAAAGGGTAGTGATATTTCTTCCTGCTTTTTGGTAGCAAAGATAGTTATGGTATACGCGTATCTGTGTTTACCGAACTAAAAACATAAGAGGATAAATCGTCTGCTGACAGTTCTATAGTCGTTCTATTTCCGAAAAAAATTTACAACGGTTGCCATCAGTGAGAATGCCCCTCTGCCGATACAATAGTTCCACTCATGTGACGTGATGTGAAAGTAATAATTCATATGATTGGTTTACTGATTTACGTGCAGATATACCTTAATTTACCCAATGATGTTTGACGTAATTATACCGGGTGTAACAGGATCATGGTACACCCCCGTTTCTCCTTTAGTTTTGAAGATAAATGATTGAAATTTGGGATATTACACTTTTTGACATACAAGTGATTTTTTTCACTTCTGGTTTCGCCGAAAGTGACACTAACTTTCGATTTTTAAATGGAACACCCTGTATATTATTGCATCTTTGAATTCTGCATAATTTTCTGAATCCAACGATACCAAATAAGTGACATTTCAAACGTCATTATTTTTTATAATATAATTTTTAGTTTTCCATTTAAGTGTGCTATGATGGTTCCGACTTATTCTAAATGACCCGTGTAATGCTAAAAAAATCTAAATCCCGTCAGAAATATTAAATTACGTGATTTATGAGCAAATAAAGTTCATCAAAATGGTTTTATGGGGCCAAACTCAATTTTTTCAAATGGAACCATATTGGTTCCGTGGTACCATTTATTAGTACTATTAATAAGGAATTTTTTCATATGTGCGATAAATACAAACAAAATTGCAGCTAAAAGAAAATAAGAAAATACAATTTTCTAATTAAATGTTAAAAAGGTAATTAACTAAGGTGGCGTTGAAAACAATGAAATATTTAGCTTGTCAAACATTTGTTGGTTTACTGGTATTTTTATTGTATCTTTAAAAATTATTTAAAATTCTTGTTAATTGTGTTCAAAATGCCGCAAATTTATACAAGAGATGAAAAAGTGGACATGTTAATTATTTATGGGGACTAGAAAAAATGCCGACGATATCCTAATAGACAATGTCCAGCGAGAAATTATTTTGCATTACACGGGTCATTTAGAATAAATCGGAAACGTCATGGCACACTTAAATGGAAAACCAAAAATTATATTATAAAAAATATTGACGTTTGAAATGTCACTTATTTGGTATCGTTGGATTCAGAAAATTATGCAGAATTCAAAATTGCAATAATATAAAGGGTGTTCCATTTAAAAATCTAAAGTTAATGTTACTTCCGGCGAAACCGGAAGTAAAAAAAATTACTTGTATGTCAAAAATTGCCGCCCATTATGTATATAGGATATTCCAAATTTCAATCAATTATCTTCAAACCTAAATGAGAAAATGGGGGTGGTACCATGATCCTGTTACACCTAGTATATGCTATCTACCTACCTTTTTAATTTTGTAAATCACTAATCACTGAATGCACTGTGCTACTAATATTGTACATTATACACAAGATAAAATTTTAGAAATGCCTTTTTAAAAGCACCTTATCTCGAGGCGTTTCAGCATCGAACTAAATTAAATATATCCTAAGTAATTCTAGCAAGTCCGAAGCATTTCTTGTATGGTCTTGTTCATGCGAGTTTTGACGAACAAAATATAATTGAAAAAAATGAATTTTATTTCAATTGTTTCAGAGTGTTTATCACACAAATATGTACTTGAAATAGCCCAAGAATACTTCAAGTACAATTTATTACTTGATTTATGATGTAATACTTCAAGTATTGTTAAGAATACTTAAAGTAACTTACTTGACAAAATCAGGTAAAAATTCAAGTTTTTTTATGTGAATAATTGAAATATAAGTACAAATATCTACTCAGTACTTAAAGTAAAGTATTTCAAGCACTAATAAATACATAAAGTATAATTTTAGGTATTTTACTTTAAGTATTGACAGCTCTGTATATAGTACATATTGTGTATATTGTGTTCACTCAGGATTTACTTGGGGATTCTGAGTAAAATGTGTTCTTGATTTGTCTCCTTCTAAAATAACTGTTAAGTAACGTAAAATACGCAATAGTCACACTTCCATCGCGCGCTCTAGCCAACTACTCCATCAAGCCGGTTAATTAGTTGTAATTATTTTTGTGCGCGTTTGTTGTATTTTTCCGACATATGATATTTTATAAATCTTGTTTTTAGAATCTATTCGATATATTATATTTGTATAAATATTTAGGACGACACACACTTGAACAAATAGATTAGATTTTATTTTATTTGCTTTATAATTTAAAATAATTTTGATTATCTTAGTTTCCAATTACGTTCGTATGTGTGAATTCCGTCTTGCTCTTTTGCACATTTTATTTAAACATATTAAATGTCTGTTTTTTTGGAAATTTTCGCGAATTATTATATTTATCTAGATTTCCTACATCAATATGCCAATAAAGTGGTGGAGAAATAGTGTCGAGGACAGTGAACATTTTGATTCTGAGGACGATTATCCTGAAAGAAGCCGAGAAAACCTGCTGCAACAAAGGTTACATTTTAAAATCTATTATTCAGAGCCATCGAAAATTGTGGTCGCCATAAAAAATGGGTATTTACCGTACCTTTATCAAAAGTGTGTTCCGAAACTGTCTGCGAAACACATCTGTATCCACTTCGACTCTCGAGAACGGAGATAAGGTTTGATCGATGATTTTTTTATAAAGGGATATATTTTGTAGTAAATATTCATGCAATAAAGCTATATTTATTATTTTCGACGGGTCTGTACATTCCGTATGAATTTACCTTATACATTTTATTCTGTCTTTTAAATTAACAGACTGGCCTTAAATAGAAATAGAAATAAGTTTATTTACCTTTTTTTGCCATACAGAGATATGAATAAGGTGTCATTTGATTTTTTGAATAAGTCCAAAAAAATTATAAAAAAAAACGAAATACATTGTAATAAAAGACTAACAAAAACAGCTTACAATACAAAGTGTACATGTACACGTGTACACCTACATAAATTTTTATGTATAAAACGAATGTAAACAAACACATAGTATAATAATTGCTAGTAATTTACGAATTAGACCGAGATCATCAGATTAAAATTATTGCAGTTACAAATTTTATGTGCTATTGCTAGAGAAATTTCTACTGTAAGTGATAAATTCTTCTAAGGTATAAAAATTTTCTACACTGTTCAAAATTAAACGGTGTTCACATTTACCACTAAAAATATTGTAAAAGTGGTGTGAAAATTTACACATTTTGGTGTAAAATCAAACACCATCAAATACTGTAAAAAGTACACTCATTTATTGGGTAAATCTTACCATTTTTTGGATTAGAAATGACCTTAAATACTACATTTTCGTATATTATACACCGTGCGTCGTGTGATTTTATGTTTCTGCGACTGCGTCAAATATCTGACGCATAGTAATCAGTAATCAGTAACAGTTGATCATACAATACACAAAACCGTGTCTTGACTTAGTACATTTAGTAGATATTTTATATATTATCTTCAGTGGCAATTTATGTGCTGTGAGCTGTAGAACGCAAAGAAAAACAGAAAAATCAGAATAGCGATTGGATTATTAAAATCTATTACGGAAAATGAATGACTTAAATATACCTAGTTATGTCATTCTACAGCTTTTTAGTGCAAATGACAATATACCCCATATAGTGTATAGTGTACAATTAATTGAGTTATCTGAAATGTGGCATTTATATTTAATAAAATACATGACATTTTCACATTTTTGTAGTTTATTTAAAATGAATGTGTTTTCTATCCCTTAAGAATATCACCTTTTAAAAAATTTGCATTTTCAAATTCAACAATTATAAGGTGTATAAATTAATCAAAAATAAACTATAATTTTACAATTCATAGGTGTAAACATTTTACACATAAATAATGGTACAATTTTACACTGTACCATTGGTGTCTAGTATACACCTAATTGGTGTGTCCCAATATGTACCCCGTGTGGTGTCAATTTGGTGTGAAATTTTACACCGTATTTTCAACTGTGTACTAAAAATGATTTTAAATTTCTCTTAAATTGACCAAAGCTTCTTGTTTCTTTTAAAGCATGAGGCAAAATGTTAAAAAGACTACAACCGGCGTATAAAGGAGATTTCTTATATTTCTCATGGGCACACTTGTCAAGACAGAAATTTTCCTTCTTTCTTGTAAGGTAATCATGTAAATCTTTTTTTTTTTTTAATTTGCTAGTGTTTAAATAAATAAAGCATAATATTTTCAATATATAAATTGATGTAAATGTTAGTAAGCCTTTTGATTTAAATGTTTCACGGCATGATTCCCTGTATTCTAAGTTAAACATTACTCCTATTATATGCTTCTGTATGACAAGAACACGAGTTGCCTCTGTAGATTGACCCCAGACTATTAGGTATATTATAATTCATTGCTAAATAAACTTGGGCATAGTATACAGACAGTAATGACTCCTCATTTTTATCGTTTTTTAAAGACGATAGCTCAAAAAGAGATCTGTTCAACTTCGAACAGACTTGATTAACTTGGTCAGTAAAATATAGATTTTCATCAACCCAAAAAGAGATTCTGTTGGATTTTATCGCACAATTTATAAATACATTGGTAATACGACCAGATACGTAAAATATTAAAACATGAAAAATAATTTTACAGAGTAAAAAACTAGAAATAAATTTTTATCAAATTTTCGTATACAGCGAGAGTTGTTTCAAGTCGAACAGGCGTAAAGGGAAAGCAAATAATGACCACCTGTAATGAGAACCATCATCAATACTTCCCATAAGAAATCTACACCTATGTTCAGTCAAACGTGTTTGCAACATAAAAAACATCGGTGTCTTTGATATCTTTCCCACAGCATAAGTGCTGTACTTTTACCTCCGCCAAAGGTGCGATGTTTTTATGGTGCAAATAAGTTTGAAATAAACTTTACATTATTTGCTTTCTTTTAAGGCCAGTTGGAGTTGTTTCAGCGCTCGATGTATATATTTCTTCGTGCATTAGGTTATACTGTACATGCGCAATAGTTTGCAGGCCCGGATTAACCACGGGGCAATTTGGGTAATGTACTCAGGAGCGCAAAATTTGTGAGAAAATAAAAAAAGGCAAGTATCATACCAAAAAAAAGAAAAAAATACTACGATACTTTTTTATAATGTTACTGTCATCGTTACAGTAGTTACTGATAAAAATAAAAAGAAGACCAAACTGTCGAAGATTTCCACCCAGGAGTTTATCTTTTTGTTTTCACACAGCGCGGATCCTTTGTTTTAAGTAGCGTAAAATGACGTAATGCTGACATAATCCTATAATTACTCGTACTAGATTAGAGCGCATGTGTACTTGTCGAAAACTGCGTTCGTGCGGTCGTACGTGAATTAAGGAATAGTCATTTTATCATTTATTTGCAGCGTTAGACATAATATATTCAGAACTAATTCGAAGAAAAGAATCATACACCAAATTTGAGTACGATTTCGGAATCTTAATATAAAATGATTTCTCGAAGAATGTGTTCACTTTAAATGTTTTCTTCAATCATTATATGACGACAAAATTAGTGGGTAATAATTTGGACAGTAACAGTTATATATTGTATATAATTGACCGGTTTCGATCATACAGTATTGGAAAAACGTTACTTACAGTGCCTGCTTTATGTGTGTGCATAAAGGATAAAAAATAGTAAAGTCGTGTATGCGACAGAAAAAGACTGTGTATCACTGTTGCCTTTTTCTGTGTTGTTGTGTTTACGAAGTAACGAGGGTACCTTCTCCGTTTCATCACATCCCTTCCCGTTCTACACTAAGTTTATTGTAGATATAACAAACAACAGCGTTGCCAGATGCCTGGTAATTACCAAAATCTACAATTTGGAATTTTAACTGGTAGTTGTTAATGGAACTTCTAATAATGGCACAATCTACAATATTTTTTTGGGAACGTCACTTTTTTTATAAAATTATTTACACCTTGATAAATAACTAAAATCGTTTCATGTGAAGTGCATAATAATGCAATGAATACTGTTCCATTTTACTAACTGCGAGGAACATTTGGCGACATCTAGTTAGTAGTAGGGCGGCATACGAGATTTTGTTCATGCAGCTACGCTCACTTATTTTATAATTATAAAATAAATGCTACACTGTACGAAAAATGAGAGCTCTACCCTCTTTCTGCAATGAGTGCAGACTGCACGCAGTGCTACATGTGGACGCACTTTTTCACAGGTTAACGTAATTTAATCAAAACCAAAAAAGAGCAAACCTATAACTAAAAATCAATTAATGACTAACATAGTAAATGGTATTTTATTAAGTTCAGAATGCGTGAAAGAATCATAAAATTCCATAATATTATACAAAAATATAAACGAAAATGAAGATGATAATATAATTTCTGAAGTCGTGCTTGACAACCAATTGTTATTATTTGAAAATTTTCTATTCAATATACTTGTAACTGTTTTACTTTTGTTTATTTATTTTTTTATAATAAAGTTTTGGATTATTGGCGTATTATTTGGGGTATCTGGTAATTTTTCCTAAAATCTGGTAATTTTCCTAAAATCTGGTAATTTTCCTAAAATCTGGTAATTTTATTGTTACTTTCTGATAATCACACTTTCACAATCTCGCAACACTGCAATAAACAATTTTGTGATCACGTGGTGAACTGCTCTCACATTGCTGTTGTCTCATTTCTTTTATTATAGTTTACTTAAGGAAGATTGGGAAAGGCGGGAAACTAATGTCTGTAGTTTCGCCGAGGTAAATGCACCTTGTACGAGTAGACAAATCTCGCAAGAAGTTGGTGTACAAGAGCGAACAGTGCGGAATATTCTGAAAAGAAATAAATACCACTGCTACAAAATTATGACTACCCAAGAAATTTTTCCTGAAGACCATGCGAAACGAATGTATTTTTGTGAAACCATGCTGGAAAAGGCTAATGAAAACGAAAATTCCATCAAGAATATTTTATTCACTGATGAAACATCTTTTTCCATACAAGGCCGGCATAATCCTTCTGTAGTTTGATATTGCTCCAGGGAAAATAAACATTTGAGTGTGCCCATTATGTACTCAATATCCACAAAAAGTAAATGTTTGGGCCGGCATTTTAGGTGATCATGTCATTGGTCCTATTTTTATTGACGGTAACTTAAATGCCGACAAATATTTAAACATTTTGCAGAATCAGATTATTCCGGCTGTTTAAGCTCCTGACGTCAACTTCAGGGAGATTTGGTGCCAGCAAGACAGCTGTCCTGCTCATAATGCAAGAAGGGTGCAAGAGTTTTTAGACAACACTTTTCCCGATCATCTTATAAGTGGAAGAGGCACAATAAAATGGCCACCAAGATCCCCCGACTTGGCGCCTAATGATTTTTTTTCTGGGGATACGCAACATCGCAAATTTATAAACATGAACACGAGCGAGCGCGTGACTTGCAAGAATTACGTGCTAAAATTGTTGCCACTCTACAGAGTGTGACTCCTGACATACTTTTAAATGTCAGGAACGAATTTTATCACCGATTAGGGTATTACCACGCGCAACAGGGCGAAATTTTTGAACCCCTCATAAAATAATATTTAGAAAAAAAATTGTTTTGTTTCATTTTTAATACGTTTTTTTAAATCTATTTCATTTTAGAATTTTTTATTTTATTTTCGTTAGAATATTTGTTAATTTATTTTTATTTAATGTGTGTGGCATTTACATTTAATAAAATACATTTTCACATTTTTGTAGTTTATTTAATATGAATGTGTTTTCTATCCCATAAGAATATCACCTTTTAGAAAATTTGCATTTTCAAATTCAACAATTATAAGGTGTATAAATAAATCAAAAATAAAGTATAATTGTACAATTCATAGGTGTAAACATTTTACACATAAATAATGGTAAAATTTTACACCGTACCATTGGTGTCTAATATACACCTAATTGGTGTCCCAATATGTACCCCGTGTGGTGTCAATTTGGTGTGAAATTTTACACCGTATTTTCAACTGTGTTCATACTCTATTTAGTTTTGTTTTTTTTAATAAGATACATAAGATACTTTTTCCAACTCATCGGAAAATTTGCATTTACGACGACTAAATATTAGAAAATTCTACACTAACACTAGAATTTACATTAATATACAGGTTGGGGCAGTAGTGCTTCTGACTTATATACACAGTTGAAAATACGGTGTAAAATTTCACACCAAATTGACACCACACGGGGTACATATTGGGACACACCAATTAGGTGTATACTAGACACCAATGGTACAGTGTAAAATTTTACCATTATTTATGTGTAAAATGTTTACACCTATGAATTGTAAAATTATACTTTATTTTTGATTAATTTATACACCTTATAATTGTTGAATTTGAAAATGCAAATTTTCTAAAAGGTGATATTCTTAAGGGATAGAAAACACATTCATTTTAAATAAGCTACAAAAATGTGAAAATGTCATGTATTTTATTAAATATAAATGCCACATTTCAGATAACTCAATTAATTGTACACTATACACTATATGGAGTATATTGTCATTTGCACTAAAAAGCTGTAGAATGACATAACTAGGTATATTTAAGTCATTCATTTTCTGTAATAGATTTTAATAATCCAATCGCTATTCTCATTTTTCTGTTTTTCTTTGTGTTCTACAGCTCACAGCACATAAATCGCCACTGAAGATAATATATAAAATATCTACCAAATGTACTAAGTCAAGACACGGTTTTGTGTACTGTATGATCATCAACTGTTACTGATTACTATGCGTCATATATTTGACGCAATCGCAGAAACGTAAAATCACACTAAGCATGGTGTATAATATACGAAAATGTAGTATTTAAGATCATTTCTAATCCAAAAAATGGTAAGATTTACTCAATAAATGAGTGTACTTTTTACAATATTTGATGGTGTTTGATTTTACACCAAAATGTGTAAATTTTCACACCACTTTTACAATATTTTTAGTGGTAAATGTGAACACCGTTTAATTTTGAACAGTGTATGTCGAGTTCTATGACAGCTAGAAATTTGATTTAAAAACAAATAAATTAGACAAAAAAAGTTTATAACCGGAAATTATTTTCGAATATAAGGTGAGAAAAGACGATTCTACAGGGTCAACTAACATTTTTTTAAATGGAATACCATGTGTATTCTGTAACCTCTTTGTGGGTTCCTTTCACTCCTGTATATTATTATTGACTCTCCCAACCACTTGGATGTAATGATTTTTCTTGTTGTATATATTAAAAAACTCACTACAGTCATAATTATCAATTTTAAGAAAAAAATATGTTAGTACCAGTTACGAGACATCTGTGTGATAACGCTCAGCAATTTTCACTTCCTAAAAGTATACAGGGTGGTCAAAAATAATTATTAAATTTACAACTATTTGAACTTAATTTTCTCAATTCTTTCAAATGAAACACTCTGTATATTTTTGAACGATGTGATATAGAATTGAAAAACGAAAAAATTGTTTGTACTTACATCCCTATGGCAATTTTTAACGGTTTTCGATTTATTGATCAGTAACTGCAAAATCAGCAATAAAAATTTAAAATACATTTTTTTCGTAATTCAAGAGAATATAAAAAGTGCTCCACATGTTGCCCATTTTGATTGACACACATTTCTATTCGTCTTTGGAATGAGGTTTCTACTGTTCATATAATTGCCGGAATAATACTTCTAAAAGCATTTATTATCCTTTCCTTCAAATTTCAACAATGACACGTTGAGAATACGTTTTAAAAACGTATGTGTGTATACTGGGAACACTTTATCTCAATAACACGAAGACACAATTAACCCCTGCATTTAGTAATTAAAAGAGACATTATTAATAGTTTAGATGCAGACAATTTAATTGATAATTTTTTGTATCTTCAACTCGGAAAAGCTTTCGTTTAGTGTTTTTTGTTTTCAAAACGATGGTCCAATTGTATAACCGCTCTAGCTTCTGGATCTTGCCAAGTTCAAAGTTCAAACTCCTTGTCCAAGGAATCCAAAAAGACCATTGAGGCGTTATGGGGAATAAAAGACTGCCATAGTAACTTATTAATGTTTAATTTTTGTTGAATTGTTTGCCATATTGAACATAAATTGAATTGAATTTCAATGAATTCCCATTATTATAACATATTTCGATGGTTTCTAAGAAAAACAAGTTTTTTAATATCGTGCGGTAAAGCAACTTTATCACACTAGTTCGGTAAAGAAAGTAGAGGTTTGCACGCGATTTGCAATGCGACTAAGCCTACTCTTTTAACGCCCGTAGAAAAAAATAATACGCGGTATCTATTTGCATATGCAAGCCAATTAGTAAGGAAGAGTAAATGAAAGTAGACATACTGGTGATTAGGCGGTGAGCAAACCCGTAAATAATTCATGCTCGACACCCATGATTTTAGTCGCCGATCCTATAAGTAATCATCGTTCTCCATTTTTGGTGTCTAATTTAATGCCAATTAAGCGGTGCATGAGTAAACGCTGAAATACGCTCTAATTTCAGCAAAACTATTTTTTTGAATAACCCACTGGTTACGTACCGATGAGTTTGCTGGATGTGATCAATGCCAGTCCATGACGACTTCGCATAATTCTATACTCTATATCGACAAAGGTAAGAATTACTGGTCAAATACAGCGTTTTTGTTTATCTTACTTATTTTAAGCTTTCAGTGATTGATCAATTTTGTTGGTATTCAGAATGCTGTATTTACTAGTAATATGCAATTGCATGTTTTTGTGACAAATAAAAAAAGATGGCCGACGACTTTTGGTAAAATATCTAAAACGATTCTGTATATGTTTATTCTAGTGGACAATAAATATGTACATAAATAATGCAAATATAGGCGAGATTGAGAATCGTGATTTTGAAAATAAACAGCGGCGTAATTCTAACAGGTAAATGACCACCAACTAAGGCGAACGCCATTACGTTCTCCAAAAGAGTTTTTATTACCTTATTTTTAATGCTTCCTTGACCATGAACACGCGTGTCATTTTATAATTATTAATAATTAAATATAAATAAGTACTAGTTAGTCATCAATTTCTAGAAGCAAAAGAGTAGAGCGGAATATTTAAATGATAAAAAGTAGACGAGCTCAAAGTCACATTTGTATCATGTTTGGATCTTCTGAAAAATATACGTAATTGAAATACAGAAATAGTAGTTTCTTCAATGTAATTCCTAATATTGTTGTAATCTACGTAATTTTGCAAGGGGTTGCAAAGTAAATAAAAAGAAAAGAGAAAGGTGAAAATATAACAAAAGTTTCGAGTTAGTTAATGTAGAAATCTTCAATACAAACAGTTTAGTAAATAAGTCCAAAAATTTAATCAGATCGCGTTCTTACTTTATCGCTGCCAAACTGTAACTTTTACTGTCCAACTATAACTGCCTAGAGAACATCTCTCAAAGAGGCTCCGAATAAAAAGGAAAAAACTAGGTAGTGAAAGATAATAAATGCTTTTAGAATATCACTCCGACAATTTTATGAACAGTTGTCACCTTTTTTATTTACAATTTATACTTTTTGTTTCGGGTTTATTATTTTAGGTTATTACTGTGATGAAAAAAACAATTGTGGGTAGATCCCGACTAGTCATGAAGTGGAGACGGGGTAAGTCAAATTTCGTAACCTTACCGACCGAAAAAATATATGAATATGAGTCTTAAAGGGCGCCAAGGTAACTGTAAATATACACACTTACCCTTATTTCAGAAATTAATAATTTCCTAGTTACTGAAATAAAAATTACTATAGTAAACAGTATAAATTAAATAATACGCAGCGCCGGTCCTAGCCTTTGATCAGGGTAGAGCGAGATTGTTTTTCGGCGCCCTTTGGTCGACGCTTTCACTTCACGTTAATTCTACTTCGGTTTTATGTTAAATAAATAATAATTCCAAAATTTTCAAAAATCAACTTTTATTGCAAATATCAACACTTATTGAATTTAAATTAAATTGAGTAGCTCTAATTAGTCTACTCTTGCTTCTTTAACACTCAGAAAGATTTTACTGCTATATAATTAAATTATTATTTGGTGTTAATTTCAATCAGTCACTATATAATAAAATCTGTTACCTATGTAGGTATTTCAATAACATAATTAAAAGAACACATTATATTTCGTTATATCGATCTAGATTAATATAAAATTATATTATTTTTCGCGTTTGGCTTTTTTGGCGCCCCTTGCCATCTGGCGCCTAGAGCGACCGCTCCTCTCGCTCTGCCCCAGGGCCGGCGCTGATAATACGCCACCTTTAAATTTCTCTAAATAATATATTACACCAAAATACATACAGGATACCCCGTAATAGTCCCCCACACACCAGCGGATAAATTGGACCGACTTGATCCGCACGGATTTTATCGGGGAATCAGGCTCGGCACATACCAAATCCGTCCTTACTTATACGGTTCGAAGATTTGACCTCCCGATTGGATCTGTCAGTTAAAGTTCGCTCGTTAGTGGTACAAAACTCATCACCTTATAACAGTTTTTACTCGGCTCGTTAAAAATTCTTTTCCCATATAGCGCGTATCTGAAGCCATTATTATTTAGGGTACAAATTTGAAGGTTTAACTCGTGCGTCGCCACTAACTACCACATTGGAACTGTCAAGTTAAGACTTGCAGACTTAGTCGGTGCGATATGGGAATTGGACCGATGTACCTCGGCTTGTCACACTAACGCAAAGTTTTATCCGCTGACTTAGCCCATGCCGCATCAAATCGGTCGGGCCATCCGCTGGTGTGTGGCGGCCTAATAGGGCCCCGCCGTGAGAGAGAAAAAATATATAAAGTATAGAAAAATATATGGGTATACCGTAAAACAGAAATTAACCTTTAGGAGACAAATGTACCCTCTATTATTTAAACCAATTAAATGAAAATCATAATAGGCGCAGCTTACGTAAGTTGGCATAAAACGCATACATATAATTTACACGCTATGATTACTCAGCTAACCATAGTTAATTTCCGCTGCATTAAATAATATAAATTACAATACAACTAACCAAAAGGCTTACGGCCACACTACCAAAACAATCATTAATTAATTTAATAAAGAGGCAATTATCAGTGGACAATACAAAACACAAAACTTGCGTGTCGATGCGGGAAATCTCGAAGGCTCGACATTCCTACAGTTAGTCGCCGGTGACCATTGGAATTTGAGGGACAGCAGGACGTTTAACGGAATCCTGAATCATACAAACAGCTTATTATTAAGGGACGTATGATGGGATACATAAAAGAACGATGCATAAACGGACGATACACGAAAGGACACTGCATACAATGACGTACGACAAGACGCCTACAAGGACTGTTCCTATAAAACTATTATAACGGAACCATACAAGGACGTATGACTGGACTATACAGGAACGTATAACTGGACCATACAGTAAGTCTTTACGGCTTATATCCCTTGACATCCAGACACTACGATGATTACAAAACAAAATCTGTATAACTTGGCAACAAAAGAATATATTCCACAAGGATGATTAAGAAACACAATCACTATAACTCTTGCTACCAATCCACCGTATCTCAACTTAAAAATGTCTGTCTTAGCCGTTTCTCGAAACATACGTTACGCACGCCAGTCGATGTAGATGAGTCGTTCACAATACCCAAAGCCAACCCGCATTCTATTAAAAGGAGTGAACTGAACTATAAAATTAATTTTAAAAATCATATAGACCAATAAAGCTTTGAATAAAAATCGTACCGTTACACAGTAAAAACCTCATTCGAAAGACGCATAGAAATGTGTCAATCAAAATGGGCAACATAGAGCACTTTTTATAATATCTTTTCTTGAATTACAAAAAATATATATATTTTTAATTTCTATTGCTAATTTTGCAGTTATTGTTCAATAAATCGAGAATGGTTACAAATAACCATAGGGATGTACGTACAAAAAGTGTTCGATTTTCAATTCTACATCACATCGTTCAAAAATATACATTCAATTTGAAGAAATTGAGAAAACTCAGTTCAAATAGTTGTAAATTTAATTATTTTTGACCACCCTGTATACTTTTAGTAAGTGAAAATGGCTGAGTGTCATCACACAGATGTCTCATGATTGGTACTAACATATTTTTTCTTAAAATCGATAATTGTGACTGTAGTGATTTTTTTAATATACACGTGTAAAAGGCATAATTTCAATAAAAAAAATCATTACATCCAAGTGGTTGGGAGAAAGTCAATAATAATAATACAAGAGTGAAAGGAGGCCACAAAGAGGTTTCAAAAAATGTTCTGATATAAGTACATGGCATTCCATTTAAAAAATATTAGTTGACCCTGTAGAATCGTCTTGGTCCACCCTGTATATTCGAAAATAATTTCAGATTATACACTCTTTTGTCTAGTTTATTTGTGTTTTAAATCAAGTTTCAAGCTTAATCGTAGAACTCGACATGTCGACGTCGGACGCACTATTGCCCCACCCTGTATTGTAAAAAATGAAATGCAATATACCTACTAACTATAAGCTAATGTAATAATGATTAATAATTATTTATCTTCGTTAAACCAGATTTGTGTTACTATTAATAAATTATGTTCAATTAATACTTTTTTCAAAACATAAGTCCACGGTGATGACACTACTATGAGAATATTTTTAATTGGTATTTTAAATTTATTTAGTCTGTCTTCGAATTTTTTAAAAACATTTTCCTATACGATTGTTTACCCGATG
Source organism: Rhamnusium bicolor (assembly GCA_029963845.1). NCBI lineage: Eukaryota > Metazoa > Arthropoda > Insecta > Coleoptera > Cerambycidae > Rhamnusium > Rhamnusium bicolor. Next base: position 184,807 of record JANEYF010001071.1, read on the forward strand.
CGACGCGCGACGGTCCCAGTTTATATTTTAATAAGATGTTCCATTTTTTATGAATTTGATATGCATATCACATTACTATAAAATAATATTGGCAAATATAATGTACCAGATTTAATTGACAAGGTTAAATGACTTATGGCGATAGCGACACAAAAGTTTGCGAAATATTGTTTGTATTATTATTGCAAATTACCTCACTTTGTTTGGTTATTATGCCACAGTCATCTAAAATATTTAAAACAATGTTATTAAATCCTCGACTCCAAAAGGAGCATTCCAAAATAATCAAATTGCCACAAATAAACAATTATAGACTTGTCTCATATGTTTGTAAATACATAAATTATTTTATTTATTGGCGCAGTCTACAAAATAATTAACTTATTCTAGTTCGAATACATATTTTTTTATACGTTTTAACCATAGTTAATCGCTTTTCTTGTTCTGTCCGGTTATTTTTACTACTTGCATAGTATTATGAACACATTTGTGTATTATTATTATTATAATTATTGTAAATATTATTCCTGTAAAGACCCATTTCAGGTAGTCATTCCAGTTACTGGCTTATGTAATTAGTATGTTGAATTCGCATACAACTAAAAAATGACAAAAAATATGGTGAAATACAATGGTAGACGATTTTTTTTAGGAATTAATTAATAACCTTTTCCCATGTTATTTTATTGTATATTACTAATTCCTTGCAAAATACAACACATTTATGTACGTGTAATTAATTAAAACAGTGTGAAAAATCAAAAAACTAGATATTAAATGTAGAAGATTAGTACTTAATTACTGAACACGTCTTAAATAAATTTTCTTTAATTAAACCCATATGAATCCCTAAATAACAAAACACTAAATTAAATGTAGGTGTTGTAAAAGGTCTGTTATAAATTGAAAACACCTTTAATATGTCACAGTTCAAATAAATAAACAAGCAGACATACGTGTAAGACAGAACCCTCACCACCTACATACGTGGCAATTGAAGACACGTGTGAGCTTGCGGCCCCGACAATCAGCAGTTTGCAATTGCATTTCGATAGATAAAATCTTAGGCGTTTTATTGCGTTATTGCGAAATACTGTGGACCATGGATACAAAACTACCCGGAAATAGAGTTTTAATGGCATAGAACGTTATTGCAATTGCTTTAAAAAAGTTATCTTGTGTACACGAAAATCGAACGTTTTAAAACTTTCAGTATTTTAAATACTCGCCAGTTACGTCTGTAGACGGGGATCGGTCGTTTTTAGACTTGAAATAGATTTTTAATCACAGGTGCCGAAATTTAGAACAATTATTAATAATATACTTTTATTCTTTCAAAAAATAATTGTTATATTGCAAGAGTGTTTTGCCAAATGCTCAGCATTTCATTTAATTTTGGACGTTACAAAAATCACCCGTCAAAAGTATAAGGTAAGATATTGTCTATTTTGTTTTGTATATCATTTTTGCACATGATGCGTTCACACACGAGTTGATTCCGCAACTGATATTCGCGAAATGACGACTTTGGAGATGCGGTATTTAATTAGGAGCTCGCCACGACATTAATTAATATAGGTTGTGTATATCGACGTGTATATTGATCGTCTATAGGAAAAAAATATTTTGGTGTTTTATTTAAAAAATACGTAAAAAAATTGGGAGACCTCCGAGAAGTATATCCTCCACTGTTATAGGATCATATCTTATATTTATACTTATTTGTGTATACCTATATGCATTTTATCTGTTTATTTATTATTATTTTATCCGGAATTCCCAATCGTACTCCTATTTTAACCTTTTATCTGCTAGACCGCTCGTAAACCTAATGTTATTTTTATTTATTTTAGACAAAAAAAGCTCTGCCTCCATTTTTTGCTTTCTCTTTATCAGTAGGGGAGTAGGGTGAACAAGGGGCACTATATCCGGGTGGTGAAAGCGGTCATGTGACCTGTTAAATTCAAATTTAAATTTCACATCGATGCTTAGTTGAGATTTTTTGCTTGCAATGTGATATATGTTTTCAGATATCGAAAACAATCCAAAAATACCTCAGCTAGCATTTTCTGTGGTTAGGTTCGGCACCTAGGCCCTACTTCTGTAAATTTTAATTTAACGGCTGCTATAGTGAAGGTCCCTTGTAATGAAATTTGGTAAAATAATTTAAAATTACACAGATATGTTTTTTACCTTAACCCGTCTACGTTTTGCATTATTAATGAGCATTTATACTCTTTCTGGTATTTCTCTATGAGAAACAGAATATAATAATAAATTCTCTGTAATGGCTGATTCTCATTTACATGAAGCTAGCCATAAATAAAAATAATCAGATTATACCACCATATAAGACTACATAACTCCTCGCACTGCATTACTAACTACAATAGTTTACCCACAATTAATAAGTGTTATTTACAGGTAACTTATAGTATAAGAAGGGCCATGATAGGTACATATATGTTCTAGAATTGCAATACTTTCAACATGTTTATTTTTAATTGTTTTTATTAATTTAATTATTTGTTATTGTTATTATTGGAGTGTTTTTATTGTTTTTTGTATCTTTATAGAGCGAGCATGAACGAGAACGACCATTCCCTATGTTTAATGGTTTGTAGCTTACAACTTTTCGAGAAAACGAACGTTGTTTGTTTGTTCGATCTAAACTAGAGTGGTACATCAAAGAGAAATCATGTTTTTGTCTATTTGGCAATGAAAGATATTTTTTATCTTTTAGGGCCGGTTTTTCCTTCCATTTAATCTATTTGACAAATAAGTTTCACTATTATAAACAATTATTGATATTGATACAAACTGTATCCAAGGAAACTGTTTACCAAATAAATTTAACAGGAGATGAAAAGAAAATGGTAGATAGTTTCCTTCAATACAATTGTATCAGTAATTGTTTTCATGGAATTTATTTATCAAATGGATTTAATGGAAGATGAAAAAACAGGCTCTTAGTATTCTCTGAACGTTGGCGATGATAGTTCATAATGATTTAGTTATAAAGTTGATTGAGGTCTATAAAGAAAAAAATTATTACGGGATAGGAAAGATGTATTTTTTAAAAATAAAAAAAAAATGGAGGACACGGGAAGAAATAGTAAGATAATTCACCTTAATCACTCAGCTTGCTCGCAATAGTAGGGATCATCAGCGAACAGGACGAAATTCGCTTCAATACAGGAACACATTCAGCCCATACTTGAGCACGATCAGGTCGCTCACTTAGATGGTTAAAATAAATACGCCTTAGATATCAGCAGCAATATATAATTGAATCGCCTTATGAAAGATACGATAGTCAAATATTCGAAACAAAGCTAGATATTTGGTAAAATGTTATTTTTGCATAAAAACCTGTCTAATTTATGAGAGAACACGAAATAACGATTTTCAACTTATAATTTATATATAATCATTAGACTGTGCCAAATTCCGTAGTAATTCAGTGAGTCACCGTATACATATTAAACCACAATGGTGCGAACACGGCCATTGATTGCACGGACGAGCAGCTGCGAATGGGTGTGTGCGGTTCAATACAACTGATGCGATACTGCTGTCTACTGGCTTTGCATGTCATTTGTTATTAATTAAAGTCAAGGGGTTCGTTTGTATAATATACCGTCTGCCAATACTCATCGGATAAAAGTATATTGCGCATACTAATTGACCGTGTTCGCACCTTCGTGGTTTTATCTGTATGTAAATAACCGACAGTGCATTTATTTTTCAGTTACAGCACACTTATTTGGTCGCAGTGGTTAATGTAACAATTATAAATGTTGCATAGTGTTTAGAAAATTGTTACCTTTCAGTTTCCTGTACAGAAGACAAAGGCTCAGAGAGAACACGTGTAAACATTTGCATGAGCAACACGGTTTCTGTATTTTCGTCTCCTTCGTTATGTGCAGCAAAAATAATCGTTCAACATCGATGGAGGTGATATTTGCAAACTAAAAAAAAATTATCAACTGAGAGATGTTTTTCACTAAGACACTAATAAATAAATATTCACTGCGAAGATTCATATCATCACATATTATTCACCACTAACTATAACATATATGTATATTACTGCACGTTCAGGACAACGATCCATGTTGTATTAACTGCGCCGTCTAAAAACTTTTGCCTTTCTCTCGTAATCCACCCGTCATCCAATAGTTATGACTTATCTAGTTGTCACGGAACGGCTTTATAGATTTATTCTCGTGACTAAATGTAAAATACTTTGTTTTTATAAACGACAAATCCTTAAATTAATACATAACAAAGGAATATTTAATAATAACACGTAACATGTTCTTTGCAATATTTGAAAATTCTTACACACGATAAAATAATCCATTTTGTCGTGTTATTTATAAACAGGTTTTGTACATTTTTAACAATGTAACAGTTTTTGTTCAATTGCTGATATATTTGAAAGTTACACTTTGTTTGCATTACAATTAGTGAAGTAATATGCTTGAGCACGTATTTCTGGAGGACGTTCTTGGAGCACAAACGAGCATGATCGAGAATAAACGAGCAAAGAAGGAAACCCGAGAATGTATTTTTTTTGGTTTAAGAAAAGTGTTTAAAAAAAATGCCCTGAATATATTCCAAAAGTTCTCGAAGTAGGTACTTGGAAAATTCTCAAATTTCTCACATTTCAACACTAAACAATTCAAAGTGTACACTTTTTTTGCGTTATGAATACTGAGAATATCTTGAGAACGTATTTTTGGAGGAGTTCTGGAGCACAAACGAACATGAAAGATTAAACGAGTAATATACGAAATAAATCCGGAATGCATGTTTGGAGTTTAGGACAAGTTTTCTTTCAAAAAAATGCTTTTCTGAATGTATTCCTAAAGTTCTCGAAGTAGGAACAGAATATTCTCAAATTTCTCACATTTCCAACACTAAACAATTTTCAGTTCGCACAATTTTTTTTCGTTATAAAACTGAGAATTCATTTAAATGAAACCATTAAAAATGTAGAAACTAAATTAAGCACATAGTGCACACTGAAGAACAAAGTCACCAGAGAGAAGTATACATGGAGATCGCACGTTCATGGTGCGTACGCACGGCATTTTCAAGAGGCAGAAGACGCTGTGAGGCGCTTTCATTGGTGGGGATCGTGCTCAAGAATGGGCTGAATATTCTCAGATCGTTTTCAATATGTTCTGAAAAGAACTTTCGTGCACGAACATGTTTTCCTGCGTGAACGTTCGAGAACGCGAAGTTACAAAGATATTCATTTGATATATGTATAAACTAGTCGTAGAAATGTAACTGTGTATAAAATATCTGTCCTTTTCACAATTTCTACTTTTGTAAACGTTTATAAAATTGTATATGGACCATTTTGTTGTATTTTACTAAATATTTTGTGTAATTGTATTCAGACTGCTGACTGTTACCACATTAAACATGTTTACATTTAGCACAGTTTAGTAGTAGGTATATAAGATATAATATAAAATATATTACTATATAAATATAATATAATATAAATATAAATTCACGCTATAATTTAAACCCACAACGCATCGAGCAATTGCCAATGGAAGAAAAAATACAAACGTAACTTTAATGACCAATTAAGAAGATGTTATGTGATTTAAATAAGTAAATAGCTTACAATGTAGACTTCGCCTAGAAGCAAATCTATGTTGTAAATTTACCAGTGAAGTAGTTTAAGATCATAATTCATATTTCATGCATTTCTAAAATTATTATCATGAGTCACAATTCAAATATTGGTACTACATTCATTATGTTACAAACATTAACATAAATTTTGTTTATGAACTTTGGTCAGATTCCTCTTCCTAACGCAATTGCAAGTCTTTAACGATTTGTAATTAACTTAATCGTTAACAATGATAAGATTCGTCACACGGAGAAAAATATTTTACATTAAATATTAAATTTAAACAAATTCTTGTTTCATATAATATGCAAATAAATCGAAGTGCTTATTTCCAAATTAAACATATTACTCAGATTACGATTATTTAAACTTACCAGTAAAATTATTAATCACGAAAGGAAATTAATTCAACATTTTATGAGAGAGAATTGTATCTTAAAAATGAAAAAATATAGTAAGTAAATTACAACTGTAATGTAAAAGTGTAACCTCTACCGCGCCTTATTGAAGTAGTAAGGACTGTGGTATTCCAATAATATGAAATTATTAGAATTTAAGATTGGATTAAAATATCGAAAAGTTATCCAGTAGTTTATTTTAAAACAAACAAACAAAGAATAGTAATAATATGCTTGTAATCCACAAAATATCTAATTATTGATTTTTGAAATCAAACACTGATTTTAAACTTTAGAAAAAGCATGAAATGAAATCAAATTATTTCAAGACTGTTCTGAAGTATAAAAAGAATAATTTATAAGCTTAAATCATTTTCAAGTGAATTGAATTCATATATTAAAAAAGGGCTTGAAATAAATGATTTTAATTCAACTAATTAATTGAAGCTAGCTTGTTAATTGTATTTCTAAAAATCTTGCCCGACTCTGGTTACACCACTGTAATTTTTCCTGACTTTAGCAAACTGCAAATCAGCTTTCTTTTCGACCACGAACTGGCCGACTTGACCGTGATAAGAATTTGAATTATATCTTGAATGCTAGTTGCATTTTTTTGTTAGTAACTTTTACACGTCATTGCAACGTTTGCATTTTTATTAAATATAACATTTTAAGTACATTTATTTTTGTGAATACCAAAAAATAAATAAAAAACGAAGAAACCTAGGTTATGATAATTTAATAATATGAGGAAAATCATCAATTTTTTTTTTTGTAGAAACAGGAATCGAAAACGGCTAAAACCTTTTGTATTTCTCAACACACTATTTCACTCACTATTAAGATATCCACTTCTTGACCAAAAAATAATCGATATAACATTTATTTACCTAGTGAATTATATGTTTTTTATTCAAGATTATATATAAGAAAAACATGCTCCTAGCGTTGTACAAATAAAAATTAAAAACAAATCTAAAGGATAAAAACACATATTTTAACAACAGATTAACATCGCATGGTAGCCAGTCTGTCTTCAGCGACCGCATATCATTTTTTACGCCATTCTAGTGGCGTCTTGAGAATGTGAAATTTTGACTCCAATAGGTTTAGAGTACATTAATTGGGCGTCTTTTATGTCATGCGTTTTGGTTACCTACGTCTAGAATATGACCAAAGAATTACGTCACTATGACGTTACCTTATTACCTGTGTTACAGTTTTAAACTATTCAAGTTAATTTGATGTCACAAAATATCAATCGATCATCTCGGAATATAATCGCATAGTTTTGATATGAATTTATTTGTTTCAGATGGTATTTCCGTAAAATTAAACGTATAGAAGCCGAAAAGAAACTACTTCTTCCTGAAAACGAACACGGTGCTTTCCTCATCCGAGATTCCGAAAGCAGACATAATGACTACTCTTTATCAGGTAAGTTTTTTGGCGTCCGTTTAAAAGGAATGTTTTGTTATTTTTAAATGGTTGTGAAGCATAAGGGTAATCTCAGGGAACCACTAGAGCATGAACCAATAAACTGTTAAGGCTCGCAGTGAAAACATAGTCTACGTAATAAATCCATAAAACCAATTTTACAAGAAATGGCTTCTGCTAAAAGCTAAAAATTGCATTTTTTATATGTAAAATATTTTCACGTTTTCTAAAATTTCGAAAAAATGCAAAATGAGATTTTGTAAAATCTCGTTCTAAATTTAAAAAAATGTGTTGTTGATAACTTTCTGAACTTGTATCTATTGAAGCTCTTTTTTTATTTTTAAATTTAATTATCATTTTCAATAAAGAATAATGAGAGCAGCACCTAATTTTATCTAATGGTATTTGCTTTCTCTTTATTTCCCATTTGAACGTCACTTAGGATAGTTGGGCTCTTTAGACTTTCCTGTGGAGGTATGACTATGAAAAAATCAAACAGGCTAAGATCTGCTGAACGTACTGGCCTATCTATTCGATATATTCTAATTTGTTTGAAAATTATTAATTAGTGAAATGGGGAAATATCCAAAATCATTGCTATCAATTTGTTATAAAATAATTTAGTCAAGCCGCGAAGGATATTGCGTGACCAAACACTATTGTTGCATTTTTAATCACATCGTCGTCCTGTTTCCACTACCTAGGTCAAACATTGAAGATAAGTTCATCAGTGCTTAAGTAAATACTGCATCAATAACCTGGAAATTTTCTCGTTAGACTTAAGTACTTACATTACAGATACACGGAACTCATTGTTTTGTTTCGAAATATTGTGTCTCGGGCAGGTTTGTTCATCCAGATTTGAATCTAGGTGACACAATAATTCTAAATTTTGAACTAATATTTTTAATACTGATTAAAATGAAATCTGTTGGTTTTTAATTTATTCACTATGTAGTATAACTTATACATTAGTGTCTCCTAAATAGTCATATTAATTTTGAATCAACACTTTTTTTTTTTTAATATATTGATTATTTTGGCCCATTTTTATTGTTTTTTTTTTCTTAATTTTCCCTCGATTTTAAAATTTGTAGGTTTTTATTAACTACATTAACATGATTTCTGTTTTTTGTAGTTCGTGATGGAGATACAGTGAAACATTATAGAATAAGGCAATTGGATGAAGGTGGTTTCTTCATAGCACGAAGAACTACGTTCAGAACATTACAGGAATTAGTACAGCATTACAGTGACGATGCAGATGGTCTGTGTGTCAATTTATGTAAACCTTGTGTACAGGTAAGCATTTTACCTAAACTAATATCTATTATATTTTCTGTTATTTTTATTTCTGATTTATTCAGACATTCTCAAAATCCAAAATTTTAAACGAAATTGCTTAGAGCAGCTATTGGCTACTTTTGCTTAAACAATTAAATAAAAAAAAAAAATTACTAATATATTATTTTGTTATATTATGCAGAGTAAGATACCAGAGGTATGTTTTATTTTATATGTTATGTAATGTTTTTTTTTAATATCTTGTTTAATTTTTTATTTCAAAATAATATACAGTGTCCCAAATTCTTTAGGATTGTGAGATTTCACTCATTTGTGCGCTAGATAGAAAAAGGCTGACTGTATAGTGTCGACAATAATTTTCTAGATAAAATGGAATGGTCAGTAGTTCAATTGCTGTTTTCGATATAGGTACAGGCCGACATTTTATTTTCAAGTTTTCGAATTTCATTTTTTTAGATCTTAATATCATTTTATTGAAGTTCGAATATAAGCAAAATAAAAAGTTCTCTGTTAGCGATCTAATTAACAATCAGGATTTACATTTTTTTCTCATAAACTTGATGTTAGGAAATCTTGAATGACCACTTGCTTGGTGTCATTGAAACTCCCTCAACTTGATTTTAAAAACCAAATTGGCTGTGAATAGACATTATAATTAATAAAAGTATATTGTCGTTTTGAATTAATTTGTGAAATGTTATAACATTACGTTAACGTACTTTTAAGGAAAACCATGAACTACAAGTACCGTACTCAACTACAATAAATAGTTCTAAAAAGCTCTCTCATGATTCATTTTTGCCTGTCTCCTTCTGAATTAAACAAATCAACCACAATGATTGTCTTTTTGTGTTTTATGTAGGGTGATAAAAAATAGCATTCCATAATCTCACAACGACTAAAATAAAATAACGACCGATTAAAGATTCTAATTTTGTCAGATATTTTAATAATGATTTGGAATTTCTGACTAACTTATTTAATTGCTTCACATACACTTAGGCCATAGTACACAGTATTCTGATCCAAGTCTGCGTCATCTTTTTTGTCTATAAGATGGGTATCACCATGAGCGTCGTTTGAAGGGGCAAGACGGGGCATTTGACCCCCTGACTTTTGACAGTCATACAAAATTGCGAAAAAGCTCGATCGAAATTAAAATATAATATAATATTAAGAACTTTTCCATGAAAGTAAAAGTCGTGCATTAATAAGGACAGTACAAATGCAGAAAAAACTTAATTAAATACCTTCCTTCAAGAGGATGATAGAACTAGGAAAAATAAGTTGAGTTTTGTATATAAGCATTTGCCTTATATCAGTTCGTAAGGGAGCTACAATCCTTTAAAGGGGTAAGTACAATATAGTTATTTGCCAGTAAATTCGAAACGTCTTAATTTGCAAAAATTAAATTTGGACCATTTATTAATTTCGTGTTACTTATTTTGTCAAATTATTTTCTAAATATCATGATTTGTTGGTGTAGTTACGTGAGTGAGGACGAATTTTCGCTACAATTTTTTTCTTTTTTTTTAACATTCAAAACGGTAAAATATCCTGTATTGCAATATTAAAATATAAATAACTCCAAATCGATGGCTCCTATCAAAAATCGAAATTTAGTAAGACCACTTTTTTTTGCAGTTTTTAACACTGGTGCCTTTTCCGTTTTAAATATTAAAAAAAAAATACGACAAAACAAATTATAGCGAAAATTTACTATCACCCCCCCCCCCCGCAACTACTCCAACAAATCATGAAATTTAGATAAAAATCTGACAAAATATGTAACATTATGAAATTAATAAATGATCCAAATTTAATATTTGCAATTTAAGACGTTTTGAATTTATTAGCAAATGACTATGTTGCACTTACCTCTTTTAAGGGATTGTAACTCCCTTATGAACTGATTTAAGGCAAATGTTTATATAAAAAACTCAACTTATTTTTTTCTAGTTCTATCACCCCCTTGAAGGAAGCTACTTAATTATGAGACACCCTGTATATTCTTCTAACTGTGAATGGATACATCACCCACTGGTAATGTTAGAATCCTTACCCTACCATACCTCTGGCCAGTCCTGCCTATGGTTTCGCAGAGTACTGCAAATGGAAAAAGAACTATAATTTTATTTGCCCCCTCTAAAACTGTTCGTAACGACGCCCATGAGTATCACCAATTTATAACTATAATAGCACGTGCATTTTGTCATGAATTAATGAACTATTGTACAGGGTGTTTCAATGATGTCACGATAAACTTCTAGGGATAATTCCTCTTCAAAGAAAGCACAAAAAAAAGAATAACGTCTTTTCCTAAAATGCTTCCTAAGTGCTCTACGATGCTTCGAAAGTATGATAAAACAGACTTTTTAAATAATTACTCACTGATAATTGAAAGTACCGACTTCAAACTTGGCAGGGAAAATTGTTTTCATTAGTAGCTAGGCACATGAAAAGTTTTATCAAAAACTAACCAGAGACCTCGGAGGTAGGACGGGTTGGGGATTTTTGTTTTGTTGATTTGGATGCACCATTTTTAACTAAATCTTTTGTCTCCCTTTCCCCCTTTAGTTTTTTCATACATCGTATCATTCATGAGTAAAAAAAGTTATTGGAGTGTGTTGTGAACACCGTTAGGAGCGAATCTTGGATTATTTTGCTCTAGTTCCTCAGCGCTTGCAGTAAATGTCTGTAAAGTAAAAATGAGTTAAATTTGATAAAAAAATCCCGTAATACAGCAAAAAAATAAAAATTTATAACTTTTTTGTGTAAAATTCTGAAACCCCAACCCGCCCTAACTTCGACACCGCTGGTTAGTTTTTGATGGAAACTTTTCGTGTATGAAAACAATTTTCTTTGCCAAGTTTGAGGTCGGTACTTTCAACCACCATTGATAATGGGTAATTATTCAAAAAGTCTGTTTAATGTTATATTTTCAAAGCATCGTAGAGCAGTAAGGAAGCATTTTAGGAAAGCATGTTATTCTTGTTATTCTTGGTTTTTTGCTTTTTTGACGAGAGGAATCACCACTCGTAACATCATTGAAGCACCCTGTATTTTTTGCAGAATTTTTAAATCTGAGTTTAAAATTATTCTTTAAAAATACTTAATTTTCAAGTCTTGTACCTGCAGAAACAATTAATGAATGAAAAGATGTATCGAATTATTTCAAAGTTTAAATCTTTTATTTTAGTAGATGCCTGTTCTTATTTTTTATTTATTTATTTTTTTTGTTTAGGAATATTGGATATGCACAGTGTAATGTTCTATTACTAATAATAGTCAATAGCTGTTTTATTGTCACTTTGCATGTTCTAAACAAATATCTATTCTATAATTTCATAACAAATTTTTCAGGTGGAGAAGCCACAGCCTGAAGGGTTATCTCACCGCACTCGAGATCAGTGGGAAATTGAACGATCATCACTTAAATTTATACGAAAGTTGGGTCACGGACAATTTGGAGAAGTATGGGAGGGTATGTGGAACAACACCACACCAGTTGCAATAAAAACTCTAAAACCAGGTACAATGGATCCCAAAGACTTCCTCGCTGAGGCTCAAATTATGAAAAAATTGAGGCATTCTAAATTGATACAACTGTATGCTGTGTGTACTGTAGAAGAACCCATTTATATTATCACCGAGTTAATGAGAAATGGGTCACTATTAGAATACCTTCAAGGAAAGGGTAAAGGCTTGAAGTTACAACAGTTAATAGATATGGCAGCACAGATCGCTGCTGGAATGGCCTACTTAGAATCTCAAAATTATATACACAGGGATCTTGCTGCAAGGAATGTTCTCGTCGCAGATAGTAATATTGTGAAAATTGCCGACTTCGGTTTGGCTAGACTAATTAAGGTTAGTTCTTAAGTAGTATCACCACACAATAAAATATATAATGAAAAGTAGGAACATGAATGTAAATACTGAGTCATGAATGTCATCATTAAACTTCGGAAGATTTGGTATTCCCCAGAAACGACCTTTACATTCAATTTATTTTTCCATAAAAATTAAGTAAAGGAAATGATATGTTAATTACATTACAATTATTATTGATTACATTATTATCTGCCCCACACGTGGCGACCCTTTTTTGCATTTGCGGAAAAGTATTACGTGCGGGGATCTAACCTCAGATACCGGCAGTGTTGACAGTAGAGTACAATTGTAGAGGTTCAGTACATTTTGACGACAGGCGCGGTGCAAATAACATAATCAATTCTGTTTAAAATTTTAACTTTTGACATTGACAACAAGAAATGACAAGTTTCATAGATGTTAATTTAATATAGGTAATATAAAATTACAAATCGATATTGTTAATTATAGACAGGTGAATTGTAATAACTAAATCTCCGGATTCAAATAAATGACACAAAACACAAAATATTTTTTGTTATAGATTATTGATACAAAAACATAAATCTTAGAAATTCTTATCAAATAAAATGTATAATAAGAATCTACTCATATACATTTTAATATAATTTAGTACATTTTAAAGTTGCTATCTAGTGCATTTACATTTTTTATTCTGGTGACACTAGGTACCTGTTTATTTATTGAACTATTGGGAACTAAAATCACCACGGTGCATGAGGCGCTTCGATGAAACGAGTAAAAATCAGTTGATCTTTGGTTTGTTTGCTTTCATTTTATTTTCTTTTGTGGGTCCTTTCTTAGGTAGAAAAATATATATTAATCGAAAGTTGGTAAGTAAATTCAATAACTTCAAACTATTTTGCACTATTTTTTGCTAATTTATGGTAGTACCTAACCTAAAAATGTCACTATTATAACTTTATATACCTTTTGTATTATAGTCGTCCGGGTTGAATTGGACACGCATTGCCGAAGTTAATGCTTTTCCCATCAATTGTGCTTTCTTCTATCTATTTTCTCCACGATACCACAGCTATTGGTGATATAAACAAACCCCACGTCTTTTTTTGGGAAAATAGTGAAAGTGGATTGATTTATCCACATTTTTCCTTAAATGGCAAATATACACACAACAGATGGTATTATGCACTGTTTTCTTTTGCATATTGTGGAATAAATATCGATGAAATAAAAAAGACGGTAGTAAGATCCCAACAAGCAAACTATACAAATGTGATGAAACAAATGTAAACAACAAAGCAATTTACTCGTTTCGTCAAAGTGCAGTTTTTTAGCCAACAGGGGGCGACGTGAAGGAAGTTGTAATCATAAATATGCACGTCGATATTCATACTAACAAAATATTGATCCCTAAACCGACTCTGTCTTTCGCCAGGAATACCAAATTCTCCGACGTGTAGTCATCACTCATCATAGTTCAGCCTAATTTACAAACTACTCGCATTAATAATTATGTAAATTTTGAAGTAAATACAGGATGTCTGAAAGGTTTGTACAAAAGACTACCATGTATTCTCGAGACCAAGAAAACGATTGATCTCTATCCAAAACTGCTTCATTGAGTCGCTATCAAATTGCTCGTGATTTATTTTATTTTATTATTATTATTTTTTTTTGTATTTCACCTAGTGGACATGAATTACAAACTATAATAAATAAAATATTAATATATTATTTCAGGAGGATGAGTATGAAGCCAGAGTTGGAGCTAGATTCCCTATAAAGTGGACAGCTCCGAAGCGGCAAATTATAGCAAATTCTCCATTAAGTCAGATGTATGGTCCTTTGGTATATTACTTACTGAACTTGTTACATATGGCAGAATACCATATCCAGGTGAGATACAATTTTTTTATGTATAGCAAGTTTAAATTAGAATATTATAGGATTGTAATTTTCCAACATTTTATTTTTTTGTAAATTTTCCGGAAATTTTCCCAATATGAAATAACAAAAATAAAAATATTCTAGTTACCAAAGTATAGTAATAGAAAATAATTTAAACAAAGATAATTGAAAGAAAATAAATATACTGAACGATCAGGAATTTTCGGCCGTTTCGACAATGGTCTCAACCGTAAAATGGAGAATGTCCATACATTTCAGATTTATTTAACTGTTTCCTGAAAAATTAAAACTTTTCAGAATTGACAGAAAATTTCCACTGGAAAATTTCAAACTCATCCCATCCCATGTAGAACATGGAAACAAAATAATAGACCACTGTTGTGAAAAGGTTGGCTCAATATTATATGTAAACAAATCGTTAGATTGACATAACATTGATTGAACTATATTGCGATGATATCCTACATTACAACATTGGATGAATATTGGCCCAATATCGTCGAAAGATTGGCTCAACGATATTGGGCCAATATTAATCCAATATTGTATATATCGAAGCATCATATTAGAAGGAGCAATATAAGTGCTGTGATTATATACCCTTCTGATATGTACGTCCCTAATATAGTTCGATCAATATTGAGTCAATCTAGCATATCGTTCACATTTAACTCTTTCACAATATTGGACCAATAATAGATAATTAATTAAGTAGTAAATTTGTTATTTTTGTTATCATTATCGTATTGCCTATGGCTCAGAAATATGAAAAAGTAACCGTGCAGGTTATGAATCTTTTGTAGTACTTAACAGAAATCCCGTTTGTCAAATGAACGTTTATTTAATTAAAGCATTTATTTTTTTATCTAATTTAAAGTTAAGAAATTATCCCAGTCTACATTCAAGTATAGTGAATTTTATGTAGACTTACAAAATATTTATTTACCAAAAAATTAAATGCAATTATGTTATGTAAAGCCTCATTGACTGAATTGTTATTATTATTATTATTATTATCAATACTGGGTCCATTATTTAATTTCCATGTTCTACATGGGATACTATGCCTATATTTTGACGTGGTTGGCCATAGAGACATATCTCTTTCTCCTTAAAAATTGATTGCTTTGCTTTATATTCCTGCTTGAAGTTAAATGGAAAAATCAGGAAAAAAAAATGTTAAAACCCTTTCTTTTTTCAGGTATGACAAATGCTGAAGTTCTGCACCAAGTTGAACATGGCTATAGAATGCCAGCTCCACCTAGCTGCCCACCTGCCTTATATGATATAATGTTGGAATGCTGGAATAGAGATCCTATGAGGAGGCCAACATTTGAAACACTCCAATGGAAACTAGAGGATTTCTTTACTATGGAAGGTTCAGAATATAAAGAAGCATCAGCATACTGAGGTCACGCCCACCCCCCTGCTGACTGGTTGCGCAACTCAATTGAGGTGCACTACCATTAATAGGGAGGTGGATATCTATTTATCAACAACCAATAGATAGATATGCCGAACTTCTTTTTTTTTATTATTTTATTTGACTTACCCATGCACGGTTTGTACTAGTTTTTAGAATTAACAATGAAATTTGCTACTTTCCTATTTTCTTAAACTAAACCTCACATCACAAGTATAATAATTAAAAATTTTTCAATCTAACTTTTTTTAAACATATGGGATGTGAATTTATTTATTTAGTTAGTTATTGTTACAGCGCTTTGTTAAATTTTAATAACATTTTTACAAAATGTAAAGTTTATAAATTATAAATGTTTTACTGCATGAAAATATGTGAAATAAATATATTTTAATAAGTTTCATGCAATAATAATAATTGTTTATAGTTTTAAATACATTGTTAAAATTCACCATATATTTAAAAAAAATTGGGTTTAGTTTTTAACTTCAGTGGCAAATCGAATAAAAGTTATGAGATTTTAAGTTTGTGATGCATTTATTGGTGTTAAAATCCAACATTTTATCTTGCGTTATTCATGATTTTCACTTATGTTGGAATTGTTAGATATTGGTGGTTGTGCTTTGGCTATGTGTGCACAGTTAAACTGGTGACTGAAAAAGAAATATAGAGATTCAACAGCACATACTCTGACCATTGATTGAAGTATTATTATAAGATACCCAACCTAATGAAACATTTTTTGGCCTGCCCCTCCCCCCCCCCCCCCCCCCCCCCCCCCCTTTTTTTTTTTTTTTTTTTTTTGGGGGACCCCCCCCCCCCCCCCAAAAAAAAAAAAAAAGGGGGGGGGGGGGCGCCGGGGGCCCGCGGGGGGCGGGGGGGGGCCCCCCCCCAAAAAAAACTTTAATATAAAAAAAAAAAAAAAAAATTTTTTTTTCCCCCCCCTTTTTTTATATTTTAAAAAAAATCTTATTTTATATTTCACATGTTAATGTAGTTTCCCTATTGCAATTATCTAAATAGATACCTAAATATTAATACTAGAGCTGAAATATTAAACGATTGGGGCAAACATAAGTTAACATAAATATTTATGTTTATCTTGAGGGCTGTTCGAGTATAGAGAAGTATTAATCAGTGGTTATAACTTCTCGATTATCATTGGTTGAAATTAATTTTGATTTTGAACTCAACCAATGATAATCCAGAGGTTCTAACCACTGGTTAAAACTTTTTCTGCACCAGAAAGCCCTTTGATAATTTGACGTTCTCACAAAAATGAGTATGTGAGGGGAAGCGATTATGACGTCATATCCTAAATGTCACAAGATAATCAACATAATCAGTTCCAGACCAGTTTATGTCAATTATGTGGTGATAAATTGTTTATGGCGCGTAATTTATAATAAACCTAACTCCAATTAGAATGCAATAAGTGATTACGAGGGGCCAGTGTTTATAAAGTATGAACACTGACTTGAGGCTACAATGAGAATGAGGAGATTATGGATATTGAAATCAATGTAGGGGGAACGGATTTTACAATTTCAGTTGACCTTAAGACCGCGAATTGCGAATATTTGAATAACCTAACCCCAACCGAAGTTGACATTGATAATTTGCGCGTTTTTGCGACATAATCCCATTATCTTGAGGGTCATGGGGTGGGGATAAAATCTGGCATCACGTAACATAATTTACATTTATGTCGCCCCAAATCGTTTATTGAATTAAATTTTCACCCCTGCTTTATGCACAGTGGCAATAATGTAGACAATAAATATAATGAAAGAGTTGGAGTGGAGATGAAATGCGACACTTATTCTTGTTTATTAAAAACAAACGAGCGTGCGGGCATTTAAAAAAATATTACAGAAGGTGCCAACCTTTTATAGACATCATCTTATTTAACAATTAGGTATTAATCATTCGGTTATTTAATTAAGCTAATTGCGTAACCTTTTTTTTATTAAAGTAAATATTGAAACAACTATTTTTTAAATTAATTAAACCAAGCGCCTAAATTATTGTAATCAATCATTCATTCATAACTTTAAAATTTATGAAACATAGAACTTTAAATAATACATTAATAGTAGATAGAGGTACATACTACCTACTATTAATGCATATTATTTAATGTTCCAAAGGTGTACCTCTATCTGATTTATTATTTAAGAAGGTAGAATTATATAATTACTAATTGTAATTAAATATTTAATAATGTTTCACAAGGAGCCAACCGCAGAATCAGTTCAGTGAAAACAAAAATGATACTCCTACAAAAAAAAATCGAATTTGTTCTTTTATTGTCATTTTACATTTTACTAATCGATGTTTAAATTATTCATGAGGTGATATAAAACTAAAAAAACATTTTCACAATTTCAAGTGCCATTTAGGCATATCTAAAAGGGTTCGCCAATTCAATTTTTTTTAGTCAATAATTTGAATTGTAAATGGATAATGAAATATGAACGAAACAAATGTGCCGCAATTTTAAATTTATTAAACAATTGAAAGTATTGATGAATTATGATGACTGATGACAGCATTAACAAGAATTTGTGAAATTTTAATGTTTTGTACTCCCCAGTAAAGTAAATTAAAAAGAAATATAAAAATTCTTATTTATTTATACCGAATGATATTAACCAACAGAACATTTTATTTTGGTTATTGTCATATTAGATATTTTATTTGCTCACAATGATTCTAGTTATTTATATCATATTTATATTTTATTTAAAAAACTAGAAATGATTAAAAAGAAAAAATAATTGATGCTCCTATCATCTAGGCATAAAAGGGTTCCTTCACTAAATCCATTAATTTATAGTAAATAATTTGATTCATAAACTAGTAATGAGGGACATAAAAAGTATTTAAAACACTTTCTCATACGTCACATCAGTATACAGCGAGTTCTTTCATGTTGAACAGGCGTTAAAGGAATGCAAATGATATACATACGTGTGGAGTATTGATGACAGTTCTCACTACAGGTGGAGAACGCATCCATAGATGCCAGTATTTGCTTTCCTTTTAACGCCTGTTGGACTTGAAACAACTCTCACTGTATAACATGTATAACTACAAATTCAACTAGAATAGGCGATGCATGTCAAAACATGTATAATTTAATAAGACTCAAATTTCATTATTTAAATTATGACAAGCATCGACAAACATTTAGACATGCATCACCTACTCTAAATGTATTTTTATTTCTACATGCGTTATAGATTTGTTAGATGGTATTCATTGATTGTATGTTAGAAAGCCGAGTTCTATTTATATTTCTTACTATATACTTACCTTTGAATATTTTATAATTTTTCAATCCAATTGGCATTATTTCTTCAAAAAACTTTTTTCCTATTTTTTATTTCTAGAGGACTTGGCATTATTCCCATCAGATGATTTTAATTTTTTTATATACAACTGTTTCACGCAGCTTTTAATGTTTTAATGTAATATATCACACGTTCTTGTTTTATTCCCTATCAGTTAAATAATAAAAAATAAAGAATACTTAGCTGATTTACTATTATTTATTATTATTTTATTATTTAGTGAATATATTTTTTCCAATGATAATTAACTGGAAAAAAGTAAATAAAACAACAAAATAATTTTCAATTTATTTTTATTTTAAGAATATTTTGTTTACCCTGTGCCTCTAATATGTAAACTGGGATGGGGACATTTTCCCCCATGAATAACATTTTTTTAAATAATTTCTGGAAAAACAATAGAGATAAATATATTATTTATTTATTTATTTTCATATACATATCCTACAGGTAGGACCCAATGCCAAAGAAACAACACCAAAAAAATGTGAAGTAAAAAAAAAAAAAAAAAAATAAAAAAAACCCCCCCAAAAAAAAAAAAAAAAAAAAAAAAAAAAAAAAAAAAAAAAAAAAAAAAAAAAAAAAAAAAAAAAAAAAAAAAAAAACCCACCCAAAAAAAAAAAAAAAAAAAAAAAAAAAAAAGAAGAAAAAAAAAAAAAAAAACCAGAATATGTCCAATTTCAGTACCATTTTTTCCCCATAACTGTTCGTCATTCCAAACTTGCTCAATATATAATGGGTTCTTATCGTCACTATGTATACAATAAAATAACATCATTTTGCGATATATTTAATTACTCTTAAATCTGCAAAAAAAAAAAATGGATTTTAAAAATAAAAAGATCACTAAATTAATTGAAAGATTTTTTTTAAATATCCAACTAATTTTAAAATGTGTTCTGTACCTGCTAATAATTATGGTTTCTTTTCAATTTTATTATGCCATTTTCAGTTGCGAGATTCATTTGCAAACTTCTGCTATAGTAAGCGAGCAGTCTTCGACTTACTGGACCACTTTCTGCTATCACTAGGATATTGTTGATAATAAGCCCTTACTTTTACCCATCCAAAAATATTATTTTCATATAATTATACACAGAAATGAGTCCTTTTGAGAATGACTAACTAAATAAAATTTTATGCTATTCATATAAATAAAAATGTTCTTTTAATAACACATAAACTTTCTTAATTTTGTTGCTTTTCAATTCTATATTTTAAAATTATAATTTTGTAGTCCTTATTTTCTCTTGAAAAAAAAATTTAATGTACAACTATTAGAAAAGGTTATATATACCTATTTCAGAATTTTAAGTATCATCTTAATTAAATGTTTAAAATATTGGAATAAAGCATGTTTTATTTTAAAAACATTCCGTACATCTCATGTAATAAGAAATAGAAGATATTATCATTGCATATAAAAGTGCACGTTATCTGTTAGTTTTATCTTTCAAAATTTATTCAATAGTTTCCTTGGATACAATTGTATCAATAATTGTTTCCATGGAATTTATTTATCAAATAGGTATACATATTTCCTTTTTGTTGTGTCACAAATTTAAATTTTTAACCTGGAGACAAAACTTTCTTTAAAAATCTGTTTTAATGTCCTCTGAAGTTTCTAATTTATTATTTTTAAAGATACAGTTAAAAAACTAAACTTTTTTTAATTAATACTGAAACATGCTTCTAAAGAAAATATTGCCACCAAACTGAAACCCTTGATAAAAATACCTCCTAAAAATGTAAATGAGGCAATAATATGAACAGAAAATTAAGGTTATGTTACATAAGAATGTAAAATTTTCATAAAATTTAAAACAAATAAAATATGCCCTTACCTTTTACAATAATAACAATGTTATGTCCACAATTCACAACAAAAAAAATTGTCAATAATTAACAATCAAGCTAATACGATCATACTAACGCAAGAATCAAGATCCAACACAACTTCCTCACAACTCATGCCAAAAAGTGAATGCTCCAATTCAGTAAAATTTCACAAGAATTATACAAAATGCCAGGGATAAAAGCAGGTAGAATTCCTTAAGTTCCAACGTTTAAGGGAGCTTACTGATGCTATGCACTAAACAGTGTTGCCGAATCGATAAGAATGATTTTCCTTTCCCAACTTCCCACCTTTTATGTTTTAAAAAATTAATCATACTAGATGTTTTATTTAACACTTTTTTTTGCTGTTTAATTTTAAATTAATAATTCTATTATTAATATAATTTCAAAATTCAAGTAATAATGTGACAAAAATGTAATATGTCACAATACGACACAAAAAACATATTTTTTTAATAAGACAGTAATAAATTTTATTCCATAATTTGAGCAAAAAATTCTTCACATTTAATCTTGTTTTAATTAAACACTACGGAAAATTGTTTACATATGGCAATATGGTTGTGTATCCTGCAGCTTGTGTAATTTGCAGACATCGCAACCCTAGGCTACACTACTGGCAAACCGAAATGACTCATTGGCAATGTCAAGCTGAATACCGGTAGTATCACACCCTTCTCGACCTTCTCAGTATTTACTCGGTTAGTTTATGTTCTATGAGACAGGTGGCCGACGGTGGAGTCACGTATATCATAGAACTTGCAATCGGCATGATTTTCGTCGTTAACTTAGAAATCTTAATCATAATATTTCAATCAACGCTCTGACACTAAAATTCTTTCCTAAAATGTTTGGAAGTTATATAATGCTATGTAAAATAATATGCAACTTCCTCTATTTAAGTTAAACGTTATTATGCTACTGAAAAGGCCTAAATGATTACATTTAAAAAGTCTGAAAACCCCATCTGTATGTGTGTGTGTGTGAGTGAGTGTAGGTGTTTATATGAGATCTATGACTTCATAGAGAGAATATTTAGGTATAGAATGATCCACTAGATTTTCTAGCTTTATTATTAAGATAAATTTCAAAAACAAATAACATGCACTTTTTGCCATGGATACTGAATCCGTTGAAAAAACTTTTGTCAGATTTTAAATATAGTGGTCAAAAATTTTTTTTTACAAATTTTGACACCCTGTATATTATGCATCGAATTGATCATAATTAGATTTTTTAGGAGAAATAATTTATAAAGCTTTAAATGGCAAAAAAGTTCTCACCTCTCCAAAAGGAACTTCATCTCTTATTCGCTAAAGCCACTCTCGGTGGCGAGTTTTTTGAGTTTTTAAGCAAAATGGCTAATCGTGCATGCAAATTGAAAAAAACTCTCAACATCATTCTTGTGAAATTCACTACAAACAGTATCCTATTCCCATGGGAAAGTTGGAATTCGACAAATGGGAGACCAAATTTAAAGGGAACATTTATGTCAGTACACAGCATAAATTCGTCTCCGCACTTTTAAATATATCAATTTATTTCTTCTATTCAGCTGTTTTTTTTTTATCTAATTTGAATAGATTACTATGTATATCTGTGGCACCCTTATCAAAATTTATTCCCAAAATATTAGGGATACCAACCATACATATTCAGGAAGACAATGTGTAGAAACACAAAAATAATTTTATTATTACCATCAAGTATTATAACCACAACAGAGAGTACTATGTGAGGTAGTCATTTCATATTATGTCGGATCTCTTTCATTTATGTCTTCAAACATCTCAACTTCAAACTTGTCTTTTAAAAAGATGTGTGCACAACATGGAATTTTCGATTTCCTTGCCTTGCACTGTAGCAAGCTACTGAATTTAAATATTTTCATTATGAATTTAACAGGTTTGTTATTAAAAATGTTGCTAATTTTAAAGCACTGAATTTTGCATATCATAAGGATGTTGTGTCCTAGATATGATATCCAAATAAATACAATTAAACTAGAAAACTAATGTACAACACAAACTAATGGTGCACACCACACTGAAAATAAATATTATCTACTGCTCTGCTCCACTACTGCTATCCTACCAAATCTCACCACGAAACATGTGCAGTACGATTTTTATACATAAAATATTTTCCTTACTGAACTTCTACTTCACATGTTTCTCTACTATGGTATAAGTGACAAGTGTATGAATAAATGTTAATTTTTGCTGTATTATGAGGTGTAATACACTATCTGATGTATTTACACTGTAATACAAACTTCAATGATGTTTATACTGTAATGTACACATTAAATTTTCTAATATAACTATTCGATTACCTGAATCCAGACTAGCACCACAATATAAAACTATTTTATTTTGCATCAAATGTATGAGGAAACTATTATTTTATCGTTTATTCTTTGGAATCATGTTTGAATTTTATTTCAAATACTTTTCAAAAAAAAAAAAAACTGGTATAAACTGTTGCTTAACATAATGTTTTTCCCACATATTTCATACCTCCTAATTATCTTTTTCAGTGAGTAAGTATTGAAAAAGAATCCTGCATGTTTAACAAGAAAATATAAATATTCTTTAACTGTATTTGACGTAAAGAGATTTTGAAGACTAATATATTTATTTTTTATTTAATTTATTTTTAGTCAAAGTTCTTTCATAAAATCCTTTAAACATGCAGCCAAATGTTGCACAAAATATCAGATGGAATTGACAAGTGTTTTGTCTAATAATAATTGTTGCAATATTTAAATACATTTTTGTACCTATATATATTTTTCATTGCTTATTGCTGACTTTTGAAATGTTTTATACCCTTTGGGACGCACAACTTTATATAGAACTGCCAGAACAATAGTGTTTTTAATTACTGTACAAAATTACATATTAATTAGTATTATATCGTGTGATTGTGGCTTTATGAAACAGTTACTACTTTGTTACGCAACATTCCTGTAATAAATAAATTTTATACAGGGTGTTTTTATTTATATTTTATACTATATGTTAGTAAATTTAATTTAACAGCCAGTTTTGTGACACTCTGTATACAGTTTATTTACACATATTTTCTTTGTTTTCCATACTGTGCAGTTGATAATAAATAGAGATTACTAATTTTATGGTAATAAGAAATAAAGCAAGTTATTTTATTGATTCAACTAGGCAAATATTTTTTTTATGCCTCTACTGTCTATTACATATAATTATGTTAATACTATAAAAAGCATTGTTTATACAGTTATAGACACATTATACAATATTTTTTGTATTATACACTGTAGATTATAGTTAATAAAATTATTAAAAATAATTGTGTCTTCATGTTTTAACAGTTTAACACATTCATTGTTTTTGTCACTTGATCAGTATCCGACTTGATAAACTGTCCATTGTGATTATGTTTTCCCCCTAATTGTAGTACATTAGCATGACATTTTACAGAATGCTTCATGCCTTTAGTGGTATATACGACTGCAGTGGCGGTTGAAGGATTTAAGCTATACCATATCTCAATATTGGAGCATGGAATCCAAACAATATTTTAAGTCACAACTATCAGTACTGAATGAAGAAGTTTTGCAGAAAAGAAAATTGCAGTTTTTCTTTTTTTGGTTTCGATTTTTTGTAAAGTTGACATTTTGAAATTTAAGTTCTTCATTGTGTAAATTTCAAAATGTCATAACTTTATAAAAAATCAAAATTTTCGAAAACAAAAAAAAAGGGGTGATAAATTTTCCTTCTGATTACGAAA
Organism: Rhamnusium bicolor; assembly: GCA_029963845.1. NCBI lineage: Eukaryota > Metazoa > Arthropoda > Insecta > Coleoptera > Cerambycidae > Rhamnusium > Rhamnusium bicolor. The sequence continues at coordinate 209,782 of JANEYF010001071.1, forward strand.
AAAAGTAGTTTGCAAATATTTTACTAATAGTCTAGTAATCTGGGGAGGCAGCACATTTTTTGTAACTTTTTTTCTCAATTTTTTTTTCTGCAAAACTTCTTCATTCAGTACTGGTAGTCCTGCTTTAAAACATTGCTTGGGTCCCATTCTCCAATACTGAGATATGGCATAATCTATATCCACCAGCTGCCACTGTAAGACTGTGGGAACTACCATGTTTCAAATAAGTACAACTGCATATATGCTATTGCTGCCAAAGTGATAATTCAAAAGCAATGTTTTTTAAGACACATTCAAAGATGACTTCGTTCGTATACATTTTATATGTTGACATCTCTATCGTGATAATAAAATATGTGATGATCAGAGTCAGAAAACTAGACCATAGTTCAGGACTGGTAGCTACTACTACTGCCTCATATGGTTGACAGGACATATGTAGACAAATAAAAGCAAAAGTATAAAATGAATAATGAAATACACACCGCTTGATACAATGTATTATTCAGAATGATTGAAGTCTTCTATCACATTAGCATTCCAATAAATATTTTGAGTTATAATTTGGTCACGTGGCTAAATTACAACTGTTTATTGGGACATGGTCACAACTAATATTTGTTACATTGCATGTTGTCTGCATTTGTGGCAATTTGAGCAATTTGGTCTGTACAGAATAGAATATAATACAAGGTACCTGATTTTTGTTACTTTTATTATTACGAAAAAAATGGTAAATACAAAAGTTATGGTACTTTTTATGTAGATTTTGAAAATCATCAGAAAAACAATGAAAGCTCACAAAATAGCTTCAGTGATTAATTTTATTTTTTTAAGTTGAACACCCTACATATTTTTACGTATGAATAGAACGCACTCTCACGAATACAATTATATAGAGGTTGATGAGTCTCTAAAACTAAGGAAGATATGAGGGAAACTGTGTGAGTCCCACCCCCATTATTTTTATTTTTTTTCTATTTAAAAGTGGTTAATAAAAAATTATTAAAAATAGCTTCAAATGGTAACACGATTTTCAAAATATTTAAAAAAAAAATTGTAATTTTTTTAATATACTGTTTTTGAATAGTCAGAAATAACAGTTAACGGGGGTGGGACTCACACATTTCCCTCATATCTCCCTTAGTATTAGAGATAGATCAATCAATCCCTATATCATTGTGTTCGTGAGAAAGCATTCTAATCAAAAATGTAAAAATATAACAATTAAAAAAAAATTAAATTAAGCCATTTTGTGTGAGCTTCCATTGTTTTTCTGATATAATTTTCAAAATCTACATAAAAAGCCCTATAACTTATGTATTTACCATTTTTTCGTAATAATAAAAATAACAAAATTGGAGGGAGGTGATTTTCACGAAAATAACCCTATACATATGTTTGTACAAGGAAAACGAATGTTACACATCTATCCCAGGTAATGGTGCACATTCTAAATAGTTCACATGGGCAGGCACTTGCAAACCGCGCAGATAAAATTCATGAGTTGTACACATTGTTTTGTATCCCAGGTTCTTGTGTAAAACATTTTTTAGTTCATTGTTTATAGCTCGACTTTTGTTGTCTGATAGACAAAACCTTTTAAATATTTAAAATTATTAGTATAATATTAACCTTATTACACTGAAAGTCAGTTGTTTCATCCACTGTCACCTACAAAAATTTATTTCGTTCGTCCTCTATAATATTGCCCAAAACAATTTTATACACACTTGGTAGATGTTTTACGCAATGTATAAACTACTAGGTAAAGGAAAACCTGGTAAGTATTTTGCAAAGAAACATCTGAACTCATTGTCGACTACGCTCCAAGATAGATGCACAGAACATGCACACAAATAAAGAAAAAATTCTTCTCTTGTAACTGTACCAGCAATATTTTGCCGAATATAAGTGTCTAACAATCATGGTGTGTATGAAATACGTAACGTCGATTGTATGGAGTACACAGAACATTTGAACCGTCTATTGTAAAGTCATCGTAGTTTTCAGTCAACGGTAGTGACTGCATAATTTATAAAAGCATTTTATGAGAAAACCAATTTAAACACCGCCACAAAAATAACCGTACGCTTTCATGTAGCTACATGAAGCGTACTTAGCTAAGTTAACTGGAACTGGGAAGAAAGTGACAAGCTGCCTATAAAATTACATGAGTGTCCCGGTTTCCCACAGTCCTGCACGTTTCTACCTCGATACTGGTTATACTGACTACATATGTTACGGGTATATAAATAATACACCACATGACTATTATGTGATGTGTTTATTTATATTTACATATTTTTTTGTGCCTGCTCTGAAAAATGGAAAATATTTCCGGCACCTGGTAATAACATTGCTTTGGACAACTTGAAATAAATAAGTTAAATACATATTTTAATTAAAATTACAATGCAAGTGCAATACCATAACATGAGATGTTGATTTATGTTACAGGTTCAGAAATGATTTTACAGTCAAATTTCATGTCGAAAAACAAGTTTCTTTCTCAGTAAAAAGAAAATACTTTTTTTGAATGAACATCTCCAAAAAATACACATAAATAAAAAAACTGGTTAAATAGCCCTTTTATCCAAAACAGCAACAGCCTCCAACACAAATTGAAGAAAAGTTTTTTTAGCACTGTAGCTAAAATGCTTATTAAACTGGCAAACCATTTCCATCAAATATTGCAGTGGTATTTCTAGCAAAAATATACATTTCTTGTAATTTTCTTGATTAATACAACTACAATAATTATATTTTCATCTTCCATTGGTTAAATAATGTACATATGATCTAAATGAACATGAGGGACAAATGAGTTTTACAGGAATACCCGAACTTGATTACTTAGTTCTCCGTTGATTGTTGAAGTGTGCATATTATCTTGTGTGATGCAGAATACCTTATATTAACATTAACAACGGTTTAAACTTTTCGGCGTTAAATTAACATTTAGCGACAGTGGTTCTCTTTTTTTTTTTTAATTCCTAATATGTGAGACCATTTCTATAAAACTTTAGCATATAAGTTATCAAGAGAAAGCATTAAGGTAGGATAAGTTTTCATCATGTTATACCAAAACTTGCATCATATTGTATTAGTTACCAGTAGCGACCCAGAAGCTGACCTTCAACTTTTCATCCAAGTTTTTAACAAAACCGTCCTCTAATGATAATGTATTTAGTAACACAGAAAAGTTTTTATTTTTTTATTTCATTCTATCAAATTTACTTGTGAATAATACAGGATGTTTCAGGATTAATTGGACAAACTTAAAATCTGATTTCAGGACCTCAAAATAAAAAAAAGTTTCCTATGGAGGCATGTCTGGAAACTCTTTGTTAAAGAGTTACGCCCCTCCAAAGGTGGAGGCTAAAATTAGGTTAATTTTTCTACTAATAGGAATGCATCTAAAGGATATTTTCTCAATCATTTCTTATCAGTAAAATGGGTGAAATCAGCAACCTCCATTTTATTTTTTTATTCGACTTTTTAGCAAACCCAAATATTCTCATATTTTATTATGTATGCCTTAGAAAGCTTGATTCATTTAAAAACCCATTTGTCTCTTTTACTTTTTTCATCAAACTAATAGTTTTTGAATAAAAAATAAACATCTCGATCCACTGAGTTATTTGGAAAATCGCATTATTTAATAAAATGGAAAATGCTTAGACAAAAAAATGCTTCTTGAGCTTGGAACGAATAAAGATTATTTGACAGCAGCCTACTAGGCATTTTCCATTTTATTAAATAATGCAATTTCCCTAAATAACCGTGTGGATCGAGAATTTTTTTCTTTCGCATTTTGGCTGATAATGTGCTATTTTATTAAATTCAAAATCGTTTATGAAAGTGGCACTTTACCACATAGAAATGTCACTTTACTATATAGTAATGTCACTGTTAATAAAACACAGTTTGACAAAAAATTGTTTATTTAAATATTGGAAACATTGTTATATATATTAAAAGATACATTCTTACTTTTTGAAATTTTCAACTTATTGGCAATGCTTTCCTCGATATACCTTTCAGCCATACTACTTGACTGCCATCCTCCATGCATTTTAAGTGTTTGAATGTCAACGAGGAAGGTGGCAAACGTCCTCCTCAAACAATGCCCAGTGTAACTGGATGCATCTGGGAGTTTTAAGTATTCTGCAACTTTTTGGGGAATTTTTGCAAAACTGTTGATGCCAACTGGTTGTATTGTGCACTTACCATGATTATAGTAAATAAAAAATCTATTGTGTTTTACTTGTTTGGGTCTCAATCGTGAATACTTATGATAAATTTCATATCCGTTGCACTCTGATCCTACGGTAAATACATGTTTCTTTTTGGTTTTGGTATCATGTAAAGTTATAACCAAAATTTTCACCATGTCTTTTATATCTCACAGTTAAGCTGCACAATTCTGCACACCGACATGCCCCATTTAAACCAAAAATTAGTACCACTTTCATTAATAAGAACTTATCGTCTGAAGACTCTTTTAAAAACATAGTAACGTTTTCCATGGTCAAAACTTTTGATTTCTTTGCTTCGTATGTCATTTTGACATTTTAAAAGGTAAGTAGCTTTTTGTATTGTGATATATTCACATTTTCGTTTATTTGTATAGTACTTTTCAATATGGAATATGTAGACCATAAACTGGATGCCTCAAGAACTTTTGCCTAAAATAATGAAAGACATTGTATGAAAAACACTAAGATATGTATAAAACAAGCTTACCTTCTCAAAAAAACACGCTAACATTACACTTTCATCAGTTCTTAGTGCGTTTTTTGTCATCCTCCAATTACAAAATATTTCATATACCTTCTCGTATTTTACCTTGGATTTTAAAGGAAGTAAGCTCGAAGACGCTTCTCGAGCAGCATTTAAAATGTCTTCAAAACAATTTTCTAAATTGTTTTTAGTAGCAAGACTCATTTCTATAATTAATATGTAACTTAAACTTAATTTGACTCACAAAAATGAAACTTGTTAACTGTTATGTAAATAAACAAAGCCGTGTCAGGTTACTAGGTTACGGAAATCCTACCCAGGTACCTACTATGAAACTTTTTAACTTATAACTTTGTAATGCTTTTATATCTACGATTATTTGCTTATAATTACTAACACAAAATGCAAAAAAATAGTATAAACAAACCTCGTAAGAAAAGCAGTTTTACTAAACTCATATAGCTTTTAAGTTACTCGCACACTGTGCTTGCTCGTACTCAAAAGCTATATTCGTTTAGTAAAACTTTGCTTTTCTAAACTTGTTGTTTAATATACTATTATTCGATGATAAATATAGAAAAGTTTCTAAATGAATCAAACTTTTCAAGGCACATTTTATATGATAAAATTAGGGTCCTTTAAAAAGTTTGAATGAAGAATGATTCCTTACTGATGAGGGATGATTGAAGAAACATCCTTTAGAAGCGTTCCTATGAGTAGGAAATCCATACCAAAACTTTTTTTATCTTTCCAAATTTGAGAAAGAAATTAAAAACCCGTTTTTAGCCTCTATCTTTAATGAAGCATTTTTCGGATATACCTCCACAGTAAACATTTTTCTTATTTTGAGGTCCTGAATTCAGATTTTAAGTTTGTCCAGTTAATCGTGAAACCCCTTGTATACGGGGTGCGGCAGCTACATAATATTTATAAAATTTTAAAAATTGCTATTACTACTAGTAGTTCTTGTACAATAATAGCCACATAGTTTTCCTGACCTCAATCAGTTAGTTGTTTCCTCTGGAGGTATTTGAAAAACAAAGTTTATGGAGAAACACAAATCCCATTAAAAAAAGATCAGGACAAGGGTATTTAACACTTGTAGAGCAGTAAATATAGAATCCGTCGTTACTGGTTTTTTTCTTTTTTAAAGATTTTCACATACATATAGTCTCTGTTATAAACTAAGCCAGCTATAAAAAGAAAGCATGCGTTTGTCGGCGACAGCGGAGGCCAGTAAACTATAGGTTATTTTTTTTATGATCAGGAGGCAAATTTGTCGTCGGATTTCAGATTTCGTTAAAAAAAAAAAACGTTTTTCTATAAAGTTATTACAGGTTGAGATTCGCAAAATAATTAATAATCCATTTAAAATAAATTTTCTAATTTTCCCTCCTCTTTTCAACATTACTTTTTAACCTAATTATGTGCTGTAAACTTGCCTATAGATAAAAAATATTAAATTGACTATTCTAAATATTTTTTATGGAGAAAAAATACTCTAAGTTACAAATGATTCATCAAGAATAGGTAGTTAAAAATTCAACCTAATGCAGCACAATAAATGTTGGAAAAAAAAATTAATATATTTATATTATAATAAAGTATGTTTATTAGTAAAATAGAAAATAATTTTATTCACTAATAATTATACATTTACGAGGTTAAAAACAATAAAATATAAGGAAGGTATAAAATACTGAACAGTTGCAAATTTTAAAGAAAAGCGTATGCTTTGGAATTATTTTTTGGGGGTATCAGCAGATGCTTGTGCACTACAATTAAATTCTTTAAAGTAGGATTTTTTTTTCTTTTAATATCTGGATGTATGATACTCTTGGTGAAGATATTCATTCTTTTAAATAACACAAACAAGGGTAGGTTGCTGACAGAATTTATCGATCAACATCTACTCGACTTTCAAATGTTGTCCTTAAATAAAGACGGCTTTTATTACTACTTATTTATAAAAAAATCTTGACCATTCGAGATTTTATTCAACACAAAAAATAAAATGCTTAAAAGAACTTTAATCCAGAAATTTGTTTCTATGCTGATTTAGTTTTTGTTTAACATTTGAAAAATAATAATTTTTCCTAGTACTTATTTTTTATATAGTTATAGTTCAGACAATAATGTGTAAAGTCCAACAAAACTAAATTTATTTATTACGCATACCCATCAAAAGTTCAAATCTTCGGTTTGATCTTACTCCTTGAATAACATTTCTTCTTTCTTGAACTGTATTCTTTGTTATTTTAGTTTTTGTTGAGATAGCCTTCATCTGTTCTTCTTTTGTAGCTGTTTTAATGTTTTGTGTTCCTACTTTAAATCCATATCTGGTAAAACCTTTTTTCTCAGCCATAATATTACTCGGTACCTTAGGCTTCGGTATATGTGATGCTTTCAATAACTTCCTCTTCTTTTCTATTGAAGTTAATTTATTTTCTTTATTAACTACTTTTGCATTTGACTTTGATGGAGTGATTGAGTTTCTAATTTTGGTTACTAAAATATTGGATTTAGTTGAACTTTCATTTTTTTTCTTGTTCCCATTTATCGATGTGTTAAGTGGAACTACTTTTGATTTTGCTGGACTAAGTTGCAAACGCTTTTTACTCTTACTAGGGGCCGTTAAAGTATTGTCAACTGGCTTATGACCTGATAATAATAATTTCGCTCTAGCAGCTTTTCTTTCACTCATTTCTTTTAAGTTTTCCAATTTATCATAAGCTCTTTGATGGATTAATGCGAAATTAGGCATTTTGGTTCGTACAGGTTTTGCAACTGATTTATCAATTATTCTGCTCAAATTTCTGCTTTCATTAATAGCTACGTTACGTTTATCTTTTAAAAGTGCCTGTCTTAATAAAACGTTTTTGTGTTCTGATATGGGGGTGCTGGTTTTCGAGGGAGGTGTTCTATAACATAAATTAATTTTCTTCACAATGGGAGTTCCAAATTTTGATTTATTTTTACTAAAATCTTTTTCCGCAGTATCTTTATTTGGAGTATGTTTCGAATCAAAATGGCTGTTTAAATCATTTGCCTTGTCATTTGCATGTAATTTTTCCAAAGTTATATCTTGTTTGTTCCAAGGAGCTGAAATATTTCCAATATCTGTGGGATCTAAAAATGAGACACTAAGTCGAGACTTGTCCCAACGTTTTCTTTTGTTTACTTTTGATGTGTCAATATTTTTAATATTGGAAGTATCAATTGGCCACGGAGAATCATAGTTTTGGTCAAATAAACTGTTTTCCTGTATATCATCTGTTATAAATGTAGCTATCCTACTTGATCTTGTGGGTGTTTGTATATTTTTATTAAGTGGTAATGTTCTGTTAAATGAGTTACTTATTTTGAGGGGTGAACTTGCAGATTTTTTAGATGAATTGAGCTCATTTTTTGGAACTTTATCTGTTTTAGAATAAATTGACTGCCTATTTAATTTGTTTGAAGGGGGATCCTTTACGTTATTTTCATTGGACAACTCTTCTACATAAATAACATCTGAATCTTTGTGTATATTTTTTTGTAATGGTGTAGTCAAATCAATAACCGAGTCAATAACTGATCGTCTATTTTTAACATTTAAAGATCTATTCTTTTCCATTTGGAAAGTTTTTCTCCTAATGTTTGTGTTTAAGTCTTCTAACATTACATTTGAATTAGGGTTTGAATTATTGCTTGAGAAATCTGAGTCTATAAAACTTGCACAGGTGCCACTTCTGCTGATATTATTTTTAGATTTCGTCGGAGATCTGCCATATATAGGAGAAGGTAATTCCATAGTGGTACCTCCACTTCTAGATTTTGAAAAATTCCGTTGTTTTGGTATATTCTCATCAAAAGTTTTATTGTGACTTTTATTTAATGATTTCTCAATCAAACTTTTATTTTGTGAAATATTTACTTTTGAAGAGCTTTTGTTAAAAGTAGCATTATTTTCAACTGCTGATTGGTTTGATACATTTAGTTTATCAATCTCAAATGTGCCATCCCTTTTAACACTAATATCTCCCGAAAGTGACAGGTTGGTAGAGGTTTGTTTAAAGGTGCCATCGTTATCCCCACATTTATATGGTATATCATTTAATATAAAATCATCCAATGATTTTAGAGGGCTTACACCAATAGTACTTTCCTCAATGTCAAAAGTATTTCTGCGGGTATTAAATTTTTCGTCAGGGGAAAGAAAACGTACAGATTTTCTAGTTTCCATTTTTAAATTGTTTTGGTGAATTTCTTGGCTTATTTTTAATTTTTCTTCTCTTGCGGATCTTGTATCAAATGTATCATTAGAACCGATATTATAATCTAGATCTAATATATCAATAGTTTCATTAGATTCAACATTACCATTTTCATTTGTTGAATATTCACTATCTTTATTTTCTCTTTTGTGCTTTTTTAATTTCTCAGAAGACATAGTCAAATTGCTATTCAAACTTTTACTTCTAATACTACAATTATTTTTTTTCCTTTCACACTTAATCTGCTGCTCATTTGTTCCCCTAGAACATTAGATGTGTTGTGAAATATTTTATCTTGGATTTTATCACATAAACTGCTTACATCATTTATTTTGCAAGTCGATTGTTTATTATCTTTTTCCTCTTTTTTATCATTTGTAAGATCCTCGGTAGGATCTCCAAGTGAAGATATGAAATTGTCTACACTTTTACTTCGGTGGTTAATACTTACATTTGTCATTTGTTTGATGGTCAATGGACTACTAATATGTTTTTGGAGATTGTTCGGATTATCACTGTATGACTCACTTAATGATTTTACTGAAGTTTGTTCATTTAATGAATTGTGTATATATTGTTTATTTGATAAACTACTGTTATTCGAAAGTGGTTTCCTTCTTTTTACATAAATTCCATCACCTTTAATTTCATTTGTTTTTATATATTTGTTACTTGCTTTAGAACATATATTGCTCTTATCTCTCCTATGTAGTTTTTTCTTAGTTTTTGTGCTAATGTCTTCTTCTGAATCTCTTTGATCGTCTGACTTAAAATTTACACACTGTGAACTAATTTTAACCCCTGAATTTTTGTTCTTCCTTACATTGCTCGATTGCATTTCAAAATCAAATGTACCACTGTCTACTAAAGATTTGTCAATGCTCATTAAGTTTTCTTTAGCTTTAAAACGCCTGGGCTTTTTTTGTTTTTCTAAACCTTTCCACTTTATTTTCCTCGGAAGCTTCACTATTTTCATCACTGTTAGTTCTTTGAGATATTCTTCTTCTGCTCTTCCTCCTCACTGTACTTTTTTCCAACGTGGTATTAGGTATACTACTTGGAAGTAAGTCTTCCTCCACATTTTCAATTTTTGGTAAATTATATATCCCCTTAGTCTTCTTTGTTCGTTTTCTTTCAATTTTAGTTGATGCGTCAGAGTCTTGCGATGTCATGCTATTGCTGAGTTGATTAAAATCCTGAGTGCTTCTTATTTTTTTCTTACATTTTTTCTCAGATTTTTCATTTGGTTTCACAGGAGATGAACTGCTTAACGTTTCCGATTCAAAACCATTAACCACGTATGACAAAGTTGACCCATGTGTTTTACTACCATCCAATAATGCAGACTTTTTATGTTTCCTCGATGGTGCTGTTTGGTCGTTCATTTTTATTTTTCTTAATCGACGTTCCATTTTGACCGACATCTGTAAAATGACAAAGTAACCTCTTAAAATGCACTAAAATAAAAACATATAAAAATATGTAATATTTTTTCTTACATTTCTTTAAAAATACAATTACTACACTACTAGTATAATAACTTGTATTCAATATTTATATGAAAGACGAAAGACGTCGATATTCAACCGTTTTAAACTTTGTTTTTTAAAAAAGTTTTGATTTTTGACAGTGTGAAAATAACATGAAATAATTGGCTAGCAAATTCAAGGACGAGATAACCGTTAACAGCGTGGTTGTGATTGGTTCAAATCATAGACAAATGTAAATAGAAATAAAATAATCTCAAACTAAGAAATCTGAGAAAAAATTCAACATGATTGCCTGATTGACATTATCCAAGTTTCTATGCAAGTTTTCATTTCCTAAATTCAATATTGCATGCTTGTGAAGTTAGTTATTTATTTGCCTGCTAGTTCACATTAATAAATTGGCCTCAGAAAATGAGGGTTACCGCGCTTGAATTCACCACGAGATGCGCTAGTTTAGGATAAGGTTAATGTCACTGAACGTTAATGTTTATTATGGCTTTTTAACGCGAGTTTTTAGTGATCTTCATAAAAATTAGCTGAAAAATATTTAAGACAATAATGACAGAAGGGGAAAGTAATAATTTACTTCCTCAATAGGGAAATTATTGTACCTATGAGAGGTGTCTTAAGTTATTAAAGTTATATCAAGCATGAGCATGATAAAAATAACGAATGTGCATGATTATTACTAACGATTTTCTGTAGTAGGGTCCTTTGGTAACGCATAATCGTTAGGATTAAAATATTTCTTACAAATACACGAATGTTTCGAAGGAGCAAAATTATCCCTGCGAATCTCTACCAATAACTATTTTAGGCGAGTTTTGTCTCTCGGAAACATATGTCAGCTTTTTGTTTCCGAATAAAATGAAACTGCACAACACTAAGGCATAATTAACAAGTTTTTTTATTTACTGGTGTATGAAATAATTATAATAAAACCCTACAAACTTGTTCCGCGCCAAACAATAACTTTTGTCAGCTACTTACTCGCCAGTGGTGCCATCTGGTAAACCTAAAAACGGTAGCCATCATTACAGATATTTATGTAAAATTGAGGTTATACTCACAGAACAAATAAAACCAAAGATCTCTGGATAAAACTGCTAAAAGTGTAGCTACTGTTACAAAGTTTTTTTGTTACCATAGAAAATATAATATACATTATATTATAATATTTTATCTATGACTGCTACTAGTACTATACGCAGAGACACTGGTTATACTCATATTTTAGTGTATTTTTCAACGAATATGTCAAATATTATTAATGTAAATTTGTTGGACTGTTTAAAAGTATTAAATTCCCTATGATTAATAAACTAAAAAAATTTAGGAATAAACACTGCGACAGTGAGAAACTGTGATATCTCAAAAAGTATAGTTAAGGGAATTTTTTTTTACTCGAAATTCGTATTCAGCAGGCAAAAATTAGTATGTTAAGTTTTTCAAAATTTAGATGTTCTCTAACATACATTATCATACTACTCATAGAAAATCGCATAGAAATTACAAAAAAAAAGTTCTCAAAATGCTTCTATTTTTTCCATTACATGCCTTTTTTTATCATTGCCATATTAGGTATTTTTTTCATATTTGTGTCAAAGGTTCTCCCTTTAGTGAGTTCCGTCCTTGAAAAATGGTACCCACGCTTGTACCAAATTATGCTTGCCATGACATTTGTATTAAGTGTATTAAATTAAAGTAATTAAACAAAAATTAATCAAAATAGTTTATTTCAGTACTTTATAATAAACAAAAGTCAGTAAGGATATACATTTTGTAAATATTTTATCACATAAAAATATCTTATATAATTTAATTATTATAATGCCTAAGAAACCAGTTTTTCAAGAAATTATCCTATCACCACAGGTTTATGTTTATGACTAATTTGTTAGAAACTCATTTATGTTTTTGCAATAAATACATAACTCTACCTATTTGAATTAAGTGGATACTGAAAAACTGGGACATAAAACACATTTTTTTAATTCTATTTGACATACAATTATCCTTCCGTCAGTTCCATTAAAAATTAATAGTCAAAATAATAATAAGAATTCGCTACTGCGAGTGAACATGTTAATCTTGTTCTTACATAAGACCTATCCCCTTATTCATGTGCAGTAGTAAATCAAAATAAGAAAGATGTTCGATATCATAATACAAATTATTTTGCATGTTGTCCTCATTTCATTCCACACAACCTCTTTAAAAGTATTTTTTAATTTTTGTCATCATATGTAACTGCTTTCAATAGATGTATAACATTAACATTTTAAAGACAGATAGATAGGATGTCTATTCAGGATCATTGGTGTTGAATAAGAATGCATAAAATGTTTAAGGCATTCTGGATTTCCCACAGTATGACACGCCTCACTGATTTCATTTATAAAATTTATTTAGGTTTTCAATATTAAGTTTTCAATGAGACCTACTATACTATATAAGTGTGTATAAAGTATAGAGTTCATATTATAATTCTGGATATACGAAACAGATCTCCCATTCCATCTTCTTTCCGCCTAACATCTCATATCAATACGATATTAACTGAGATGGGATTAACTAATATTTCAGTCTTATAAAAAAAAAAATATCAAATTACAAGTTGAGATATTCCCCCTCATATTTATCTATTGACGGTAAAAAATATAACATAACCAAAATTAAACATTAAAATACCAAATTTGAGTTGAATTAGCACAAATTTCTGCACACGAAAAGTTTTAGTTTCAGAAATATGTGATATTACATTAACTTAACCTTAGAATCGTTTGATGACTGACCCAATGTCAAAGATAAAATTTTTTTCTTCCATTCATTTAAAGTGAGATGAGATACTAAAATGATGAGTTAACTACTGAAACTGATATCTACTGAAATCTCTTGAGATCTCAGTAAGAAAGAATGCACCTAATGTAACAAACACTAGATTATGGCAGATTTTACCACAATAGAGATTTCTGATCGGTTACGATAAAGTATAAACAGCTGTATAAAGCTGATTTAGTACCAGTTCCAATCAAACGAAATAAAATATTTCTTTTTGATGATATCCAAACCACGGATCCAAATGTTACATGAGGTAAATATCTGGGGCGGTATGGCAATAATTCCTATCTTGATATCTTGTACATTTGACTGATGATTTTCATAATATCCAAAATAACATCTAAATAGTTCACAAGACATACTACTGCATTACAACCGACATTAACTAAAAAATCCATTTATACATCGAAAACAACCTTTCAACATGTGTAGCACGGTAATAGGGGTATATTTCAAGTACGTGAAGTTTTTCAAAGATAGCATGTTTATGTTGGGTTCAGAAAGTCTACTTTTTTACCTGTAGAAAGGCCTACAATACGACATACAGTATGAAATCCCAGATTATTCTGTAAAACTGCAACTCAGAAACAATCTCTTCTTTAATTTTGTTGCACACCAGTGATAAATAATTTTTCTTTAATGTGGATTCCGCAGGCACAGTAACATTATTGTACTTTCCACTATCACAGTTTTGCAGAGATTGTTTAAAATGAGCATTATCTAGTTCAGTTTATGAAATGTCACCATGATTTTAACTAAATCTAAATTAAACTATTTTTATCTTTCAGTGGTATTCATATTACCACTCACATATTTACGATTTGCAGATGCAACATGCTGTAAAACCTGTGTTTTCACTTTCTACAACAGTATTTTTTCACAAATAACACCGAAGTTCTGTGGCCTTCAAACTCTAACTCTGGAAAATCGTTTATCGGATGTTCAAGAAATAATTATTTTATGTACGTGCTAAATACCTAAAATAATTATTTCAACTGATTATTTGTTTACTTTGTTGTACTAGAGACTGTGTTATTTAGTTGTTATATTGTTTATATGTGTAAAAAGAGTGGATTCCTTAAATTAATTGACTGAAATTTATATCACTTCATTTTGGACTAAAATACGCGATAATCCCTATTGTGAGTACATCTGTCCCTGATATATAACATTCGGATCCAGGCCCTGAATATAACAATGATTTTTAGTTGCATTCTTTCATACTTTGTTAAAACTGAAGAATGGATGTGCTAATGCAATGATTATAGTTAAATATCGTTTTTGTTCAAATTTATATATTTTCCATGATGTAATTTATATAATAATGATTAATTGTTTATAGCAACAAAAAAATTGTCAAAAGGATACCTAAATAGGGGATAATCATTTTAAAGTATGGTGGGGATTTGTTATACTTGAGCCTAAATGGAAATATACAACATAAACATACATTACTATATAATCCTAAGATTGACACACTTGGCACTTTTTGGTTTTCAAAGCAACTTTTAATTACTAAACTATACATATTAATATTACTCACTGGAAAAAAAAATTAAATGAAAACATACAGCACAAACTTTCTATAATCTATATATAATACAAGATAAAAGTGACTATCATTTGAGGCTTAACAACTTAATGGTTCTTATTCAAAAAAAATTCTTTTACCACAAAATTATGTGGTTGATATACATGTATGTGTACACTTTTGTCACCTATTCTAACTGAAATGTCAAAATTTAGTTTAGCAGTGAATAGCAGCGAAAGTTTAATAAAATATACATCTTGCAATCATTTAACACAAAACATTTTTATATAATGAAAGTAAGTAAATTCAGCATATTGTGGGGAAAATCAACTGATATTTGCAGTGGCGGTTGGTGAAATTTAGATTAATCATATATTATTAATATTGTGTGCCAGATTATTTTTTAGACGATTTGTAAAATATTTGCAAAACTTTTTTTTTTATCAGAAACCATTGGAAAATATATTGACAGCTTTCTAATTTCATCAAATATCGCTTGTTTATAGTTACACCGTTTTGAAATTTTATTTGATTCATTTTTCACTGTGCAAAATTCATAAAGGTTCAACTTAATAAAAAAAAAACAATAAATTTTGATGAATTTTGAAATCTGTCGACACATTTTCCACCCGATTCTAAAAAAAAATGTTTTACAAATTGTCTAAAAAATAACCTGGGGCCAGAATTTTGGCAACTTTCTTCTTTGCAAATTTCAATAGCAATTTTTTCTTCACATTAGTCGATTATTATTTATGATTACAAAACATTTTTATAACTAAATAAATTTCTATTGTTTTTTTACTTATATGGAAGTTATCTGCAGCCCCTAATGAAGAGCGACCGCTGGCGGCAATTATCTTAACACTTAACAATTTTAATTATAAAGAATACTAAAAAGGGCATTTTTATATACTGAATAGATATTATTGTTTTAATATATGATAATGTAAATTGATAAAAGTTAAAACATTTATTGTTTAATTCATACACTATTGCAGAAATCCCAGGCAAGACCTTGTTTAACTGAACTAAAATCATATATTCCATATTATCACTTTAAACTCGCATCACCAGATAAATGCATTTTTTCTAATTCCTTAGTCGATTCACTTAACTTATTCAAAAGCATACTATTTTCTGACAGAATTTCTTTGAAATTTTCACTATTTTTGCAAAATTCTTTCAAGTATTTCTTGAGTTCTTGATTTTGTGTATTTCTAACTTTTTTAGG
This sequence comes from Rhamnusium bicolor, assembly GCA_029963845.1. Taxonomy (NCBI): domain Eukaryota; kingdom Metazoa; phylum Arthropoda; class Insecta; order Coleoptera; family Cerambycidae; genus Rhamnusium; species Rhamnusium bicolor. Next base: position 225,877 of record JANEYF010001071.1, read on the forward strand.
AATTGTATACTTACTGGCTTGTTCAAAATTGTTTTTAATATGCTCAGTATAATCTACATTGTCGATTGTCAGTTCTTCTTCAAAGTCTCTCAATTTACAGTCATATTTTTCAACATCTGAGATCAATATATCAGTTTTTAAATGTATATTCTGAGCCATTTTATACCAGTCTCCAAAATTTTCAGCTAACTGCTCATACTGAGGAAACACTTCTTTTTCCAACAGAGTTTTTATCTTATTAATAGTCTGAGTAATTTTGATTCTCTCTAATATATGAAATTGTTCATCATTATAAGATAAACTACGAGTTGCTCGATCTCTAACCAGATGTTGCCAGGATTCTCTGAGATGTTCAACCTGTGTTTTGGCTCTTGCAGGTGCACGTGTTTTAAAAGGGCATTTTAGATCTCTGCTCATACTATCCCACTGTAATTTTAACGTATTGTCAACCCAATGTCCCATATACAAATTAGTAACACCCACTGCTGCTGCTGTTACAAACTCCTTACTGATATTATCAAGATTTTCAACATAATTATTTTTAAGTGTATAATTACTTATTTGTTGAGACAATTGTAATATTTGGGCAGTTTTTTTTGATATCATTGTTTTATCTAGCAAATGCTGTGTATTTTGATGCAACTGTTTAAGTTCTGCATTAATATATGTGGTAAAATTTTCAACGGTATCACAAATAAGTTTGCAGTACAAAGAATATTTTTCAACTTGACGCTTACACTGATGACCGATATTACATGCGAATTTTGCTTGCGCTGCATCATTTTCCACAGAGATCACAGTGGAAAAGTCAGTCCACTTTGGCAACTCCTGATCAGGTACTATAGTGATGTTGTTGTTTTCCTTATTAAACAAAAACAATGGATCTTCTTCAATGGTTTTTGGATAGCCGCATGACCTAGTGTAATCTTGAATAAGGGTGGTAAACAAACTAGTTCTATATAACAAAATTTGACTATTGTCTTTAATTTCTGTTTGTTCTGTTATGTAATTTTGTAAATTTTCGTAAGTCTCATCAGGTAAGATGTAAACTTTAATCAACTTAGCTTTATTTACATGAAAAATATTTACAGCCTTACGTGATAATACAACATCTACTTCTTTAAAAAATCTTTCGAAACTCCAAATTTTCCGATGGTCAGCTTCCAGCAGCCCTGCTAGTAGGGGTGTTATAATTTTTTTTAAACCGTCACTCAACTGACAGTTACTAGGTAACTCCCTTTTCCATTCAATAGGCCCGTTTTCTTTGGTCTGTATACCTGATATAACACCACTCTCTTTCTTAGTAGTAATATGATGCATGGTTTCTTTATTTCTGCGGCCTCCATAAGGTCTGAAGGGCAAATTTCCTGTTGCAACATGGTACAAAGTTACGCCAATTGACCATAAGTCAATAGTGGCCCCAAATTTTTTGGTAACTGGTTTTCTTAGTACGGCTCGTTCATACATATCAGGGTGAAGATATTCTTCTGTTCCATATAAAGACTGGAAAGATTGGCCTTCTTGAAGTTCTCTCGCAGCTCCAAAATCAGTGAGTTTGTAAACAGTAGTGCCATCTTCTCGAATAAATTTCATTATATTACCTGAAACATAAACATATATTGATTCATTTACGAGACCGTATATCCATTTCAAAATCATCTATACTTTGTTTAATGAAAAGAACTTATTAAGCAACTCCCCCAATATTTGAAGAGAATTTTTCTATTAGTCGTCTTTCTAAAACCCATAACACAAGCAGCCACTTGAATTGACTATCTCAAGTGCTCAGATTCGGCATTGGACATTATATTTTGGTGTTTTGTAGAGATCACAGTTATTAAAAAATTATTCAATAATTGTTTTCATTTGCTGTCATTCCCATTCATATAAAAAATTGTATTTGTCAAGACTGATGTACATTTGTTTATATTAAGGTACGTAATAAAAATGATTAATGTTGTTATAAATAACAAATAATTTTAAACTACTATAAATTTATTCTGGTCATTCGACATGGATAATCACTTATTCTATTTTCATATGTTATTTAAATTTTTAAAATATCTCCATAATGGATATCTGTGTAGACTAAAAAAACCCAGACAGCTCTAGTTTCAATATACACGAATATTTCTTTCTAGAAATCCTGGCAATAGATATGCAACTTTTTCTTTGTTTGCAGCAGTTTATACCTAACTTAAAAAATTTCGTCCTGAAGTGAGTTAGAACCTTTGATGTGAAGCTAACACTGACATTGTTATTGGAGAATAGCAAAAATACTCCGTCATTTATTTCTTTCTGTCTAGGCATGTATAATTACGAACACTGTATTCTAGTAAGGTCAATAATGTTAGAGTAAGAAATATTTCACTGATACTATAATAATAAATAAAATATCATAGAGGCCTGCTTAGGTCTCAAATATATGTATACCTATTAATGAATATAGTTCCTCTTGAACAGTAAAGTTGTTTCAAGTATAAAATAAACTTTTAAACATTTATAGTTGTAATTTTAATTATCACCTAATACCCTTAACTCTGCCAATAATTGTTTTCCACAAAATACCATATACATCACTCAACTCATGCTTCGCCAACCGAGTTGGCATCATCCGGAGACGATTCATTTCACTTGAAAAACCACGTGTATTAAAAAATTTCAATATTTACTATTTTTTTTTTTTGTATTTTGGAACAACTAATGTCGAATGGTATCTATAAAATACCATGCAAAAACTGTCGGCCAAACAGGTAGATATGTAAAAATAATAATTATATTAAGGAACATGAGAAAGACATAAAAAACAAAAATAAACTAAATAATCCCAATTGTTTAGTAGAACATTTTAATTTAAATAACCACGAATTTAATTTAGAAAATACAAAAATTGTAGGCATGCAAAATAATTGTTCGAAACGAATTTTTCGAGATGGTAAATTTAATACTGTAAACACTAGAAAAGATACACCTTAACAGTAAATATCTTAATTTATTCAATCAAATAAAACATTAACTACAACCCCTTTTTGTTTTATAAGGGTTGGGAAAAAAACAAAGAAAAACAAAAAAAAAAAGGGATAAAACATAATAAAAAGTGTCACGAGAAATTTTGGTTGTTTAAATCTAATAGTAGCATTAGCTCGTCAAATTCAAAGACGTGCTTCCAGTTAATTTTATATATGTATTTAAACATCAAATCTGTTATCTATGACACACCTGCAATTAATTAATGCATACCTTTTAACACGGAAAATTCAATTTTAATGTAAGTACTGTTTTTAATAATTATTATATTGGTTATTTATTCTTTTAAAGTAATTCTTAATAAATTTTAACAGTCACTATGAAATGATTTTTAAATTAAATGTATAGATGTTAAATGTAATTTAAGGGTTTTACAATACTTTTCTATATTAATTATATAGATAATAATAATAATAATAATAATAATCTATTTACAAAAAATATTTCTGTACAACACGGCAATTAAGAAACAAATATAATTAAAGAGGGAGTCCATTTAGGTTCAAAAGAGGGCCTGTCTATGGACAAATCATTCCATTTCAACACTGAGACGTTGCATTGTAGGACACTACATGCAACATCACAGTGTCAAAATACTATAATTCTTGTAGACCCTGAAGATGATACAATAAACGTATCGAAACGTCGGTTTTTAAAAAGTTATTTCCTTTCAAAAAAGACCTTTCTCTCATAAAAATTGATAAAAACTATATAGTGTGTTAACGGATGGGGTTGCCAAGAGGAAAAACTTCTTTACTTAATCATTTACGAAAAAAAGTCATTCTATATAATAAATTCTGCTTCTCTTAAAACCTTTAAATAACTATTCAGATTTAAGTTTATATACAGGGTGTCCAGAGGTGAAGTAAAAATTTCTACATTAGTGATATACGAAAAAAAAGTTATTCTTTATTAAAAAAATACACATCTCTTAAAAACCCCAAATATCCATAAAAATGTTTAATTAATTGTCCCATGGTAGAAGCTTAAGAGATTTATTTTTTGGATTTGAAAAAAAGTTGTTTTTAAAACAGGGAGTTTCTTTCAAGACCTTATGAAAACCTAATAAAATGGGAATTTGTGTACCCCATGACATAAACAACCAAGGTCATCAATAGGAACAATTTTAGTAAGAATAGAAAAAAAATTATTTAATAAAATTACTACCAAATCCATAAACGGTATTTTTGATGATAATATAAACGTGTTAAGGATAGGTATACAAAAATAACCAATGAGAAACGAATTTCCACCTATTACACCATGTTTAAAGAACAGAAATAGTTAAGCCACGCCTCACTAATTTACGGTGGCACAGAACAGTGTACGCAACAACCAGTTTCACACGCTACAAATTAATAAAAGTGGGAATTCAAAACTCATGTAATTTAAAATATAATTTTTGAGGAATTAAAATGATAAACGTCAAGTGTGAAATAAGTATACAAAATTTAAAAATCTTTATCACTTACAACATTAATCGTTTTTATTATGTATCTTAATATACACAAATGTACACTTGATTTAAAAAAAAACTGGTACACTTTCTTTTAGCTATGTAAATCATTCGTTCTTTGATTGATATTAATAATGTTACAAGTGTCACTTTGACTTTAATCAGTGGCGTCATTATTAAAAATGGTTCGATCTCATATTCTTTCTTGTTCTAAAGTTAATATTGGTCAGCGTTGAAACTGTGAGTAAAACACGATAATAACTGTTAAAAAACAATGGGAAACCAACCAAACGGTATCCCGTAAAGTTAGTTCCGGTAGGCCCAGAAAGAGCAGTAATCAAGATGAAAATCTTATAAATTACCTAATAGAAAACCCTTTTCAGACTGCAGTAAATGCAATTTCAGAGACAAATTTCCCTGCTTCGGTATCTACTGCTTGCAGAAGAATAAAACTATAATGCAACTTGAAGAGTTGTTCAGCGGCTAGGTGAGGTATGGACATCCGTTTAATTTCCGATATTCGATCAGTGAAGTTAAGCAGCACTGATCGGAAGTGGATGGATGAACGATAGCTCATCTAACAGTCGGAGAGGCAAGCCGGGTGGAGGGTCAAGCCCGAGTTGCCACTCTAGGTCAGAGCCGGTGGGTTAGTTGAAGGGAGGTGTCTAAACTAGGTCCCTAGGTAAAGGGCCATTGGCCTATTCCTAGTAAAATAAGTAGCTACTACTACTGTTCAGCGGCTAAAAAATACAAACTTTCAGAAGAAAAGAAGCAGGGTAGGATTATTTTTGCACTCAACTATATAATCAATGAAGAAAACTTCTGGGGACAAGTAACGATGGACATGTTCGCGTATATAGGCCTCCTTCCACTAGATACCGACGAAAAATATACTTTCGATCCACAAATATCAGGAAGGTTTTCAGTCAATGTCTGGGCTTGGATGAGCCTAAATGGGTTAGGTGTGTGTTGGAACAGTGGTGGTCATCTCAATTCCATTAAATATATTGAAATATTAGACAATATTATGTTGCCGTCAGTAATAGAGGTGTTTCCGGAAAATAATTTTATTTTCCAACAAGACAACTGCTCCATACATACGGCCCATCGTGTCAGGCAATGGTTTCTTAATAAAAACATAGAGTTGTGACCGTGGCCATCTAAAAGTCCGGATTTAAATCCAATTGAAAATGTATGGGGACTAATGGTGAAACATATAAAAATTAAATAACCATCCAAATAATGCCCAAGAATTGGAAAGGATAATTGAAGACGCTTGGGAGAACTTGTCGCAAGAAGTTGACTTTGCAAGAAATCTGATTTTGTCCATGACTGCAAGACTTCAGGCAGTTTTAGACGCTAATGGAGCAATGACAAAATATTAGTTAATTCTGTATTACGTAATTGAAGTTCATTTATTTTATTTTTTTTATTGTATTTTTATGTTCAGTTTGCATTGTTTACATTTTTTTTAATCTCAAGTGGTATTTTTGTGTTCTTATTTTAAAAATAGAATTATCATTATTCAGTTAGTATTTTAATTACAACCATTAGTAGAATTATCCGTAACAAATATTATCTTTTTAAACAATAATATGGCAGGCTTGAAAATGTTTTGAAAAAGTTATTTTCTAATTATTTTTTAAAATTCCATTTGAATAAAATAAAAGAGAAAGGTTTAATAAGTTAAAAAACACAAAGAAAACCGATCTCCTCCAAAAAACCCAGGTCCGGGGGTAAATCACCTCTTCTCCACCCCCCTCTCAACATGCCTGGCCAGCCCTATTTACAGACATATGCACACAACTAAACTATTAAGATTTTCGATTACAAGAGTTGTACCAGTTTTTTTTTTTAAATCAAGTGTACACCAGTCTTGATAATACAATTTTTTATATGAGAGGGAATAACAGCAACTAGAAACAACGAATAACAAATATAATTTCTACAAAACACCAAAACGCAATGACCGACGCCGAATCTAAGATCTCAAGGCAGTTAAGTCAAGCGGTTGCTTGTGTTACGAGTTTTAGAAATATGACCAACAGAAAAATACATCTTTTCAACTGGCATCCCCACCTCTGATCAGTGCAGGTGTGGAGCAACATTCATACAGAGCTTGATACAGAGTATACTTGTAGGCCTAGGAATCGCTGGAAAATTGCTTAGAGCCAACAAAGTGAGGTTGGTCCATGACAAGGGGATAACTGAAACCTGTCTGCAAGCTAGGATGCACCAACAGATGCAGTGTGTACATTCTGATTTGCTGTGCTCTGCGATGTATGGAGCCAAGGGGGACTATATCTACCTACCATAGACACTAATATAAATTTAATCTTAAATCAATCACCATTCACAGTACATTATTTGTGTTTCTATCCATAAAACCTATTACATAATCACAAGTAACTTTTTTATTTTTAATCCCAGAAAAAAATTGGTCAATACAAAAATTTTTTTTATTTTCAATGAAGAATATTTCTGCCTTTGTATTTTCTACTAGCTGTGACGTTTCTGAACTTATTGTCGAAAAACCGAAATTGGGCTCACTTTCTAAGATGGCAGCTTGACCACAGCCTGCATTTACGGGGACTTCTGGATATTTTCATCAGTAGGGCTTAATAACAACTGCGCCAAGTGTAAATTTCTTGCTATTAGGTTAGATCAGGTTAGGTTTTTGTGTGAGTGGGTCCTTGTGGACCCTCTGAGGCCATAAGCAGGCCTATTGTGGCTCATTAATTATATTTCACCCAATAAGTTCAGTCTCTTAATGAATCTGATGACTTTATTGGGTAAGAGTGTGTCCAAATCCTCTGGCAGTGGTTGCCCTTTGCCAAATATTGAAAATCGGATCCTCTCCACAGCGGGACAGGTGCATCTAATGTGGTCTGCATTTCATCCTCCAGGCATAGACGGCACTCGGCGTTTTCCACTAGACCGAATTTATGCAAATGATAGTTTAGTTGGCAGTGCCCGGTATATAGGACTGTTAGGGTTTTCAGGTTTACCCTGTTTAATTCTAAAAGTTTCTTTGTTCTTGATTTCAAAGGGTATTTTATAAACGCCTTCGAATGAACTAATACTGGTAAATCTTGCCACTACTGGAGAGTTTTCCTTTTAGCCCAGGTTGAGATAGTCATTTTAGCAGTACTTGAAGATATGCCAAGTATCGGTTCTGGTCCGATGATTCGTGATCCCGCTCCTTCTCTAACCAAAGAGTCGGCTATTTCGTAACTTTGCATACCAGGGTGGCCGGGTATCCAGACCAGAGTCACTTTGTTGTTTTTGCTCAAATGAGTCTTGTGACAGTTCCACACCGTTTTCTTGCTATCTGTCAAGTCGAATTTCTTAATTCTAAATAAATCAACTTAAATCTAATTTTCGTGTTTTATTTAGAAAGTTCAAGCTTCGACTTAAGTTAGAAAGTATAAAACAGATTTATAATTTAGATACAATAACACTTTTATAAATTAATAATAAATCTGTTATTTACTTGTCCTTTCAGAATATGATTTGCTACATACAATACATAATTGCAACTTGCAACTCAAATTAATATGTAACTACCTAAGCGCCACCATGTTACAATATATTGTTAACACGTTGAGTCCCCGTGTAGATATGAATTTAGGGTTTTCATGGACCAGCATTTTCTTTTCCAAATATTATTAAATAAATTCAAAAATATACGTTTAGCGCCTTTTTTTTTGCACAATTCTAAGAGCATATGAAAGACGATGATGGTAGAAAATCCCCCAAAAAATATTCATGAACCAAGTACATGTGTTCTGACTGCAAGATACAGTATTGTGTAACTTGTTTTTTATGTCCCATAAATCCGTAAAAATATAGTTTTATTTATTAGTTTTAGTGATATAATAATAATAATATCTTTATTTTTGTACAGAATTACAAACTTTGTACAAGAATTTTAAATTGGTCGGGCAAACGTTTATTGTATACCTTCACGTAGAGATTTTCACAGCCCGCTAATATCCACCAGTCCTCTGGGACCGTGTTGCTGTGTATTTAATATCTAAATTGGGTATTACATTTTAAATCAAAGCTTGAAAGCATAGACTCTGTGTGGGCAGTACATTACCTCACGGTCCAGTAGGACTTTCGGACTGTGGGTCAAATTTTACACTACCAGGGCTCAACATGTTAAATATTTGCAAGAACTTAATGAAAGAGGAAAGGCTATAATATTTGAAGATATTCACTTTACCTGGTTTTAGATCTCTATGAATTAGATTATTATCTCTTAAATGCTTCATGCCAGCATAGAGATGTTCCAGAACCAGTAAAAACTCGGACTCCTCCAATCCATATGTATTTTCAGGATCGTCTAAACTATTAAACAAACTGCCTCCAGTACACAACTCCATAACAATAACTTTTTCCTCTATTTTCTTGCTCCTCTTCAATTGCAAGAAGCTTAACAATATTTTCATGTTTTACTTTTCGTAGTACTTCGAACTCGCGAAATTGAACTTCCTGTGGTCGAAGCGTACTTACATGATTGAATGTCTTAACTGCTACAGGTTCTCCGTTCACCTTATTGACTCCTTGATGAACAGTAGCAGTAGCCCCTTTGCCCAATATGCTGGTAGTCGACCAAACATAGTTCGTCGAACCACGTAAATAAGAGGACATTTTTCAAGGGATTTACAGATGAGGCGGATATTGATTAATAACTAGTATATTACTACTACATGACAAGGTTAAAACATTAAATACAACAACCCAGACATTAATTAACTGCTAACCAAACACATCCTTTATTACAAAAATTAGTGAACCACTCAAAACAACATTACAGCACATTACCACAGTGACATTACGAAGACAAAGCCGTCACGTCAGGTTAATTTTAATACACGACATGAACACAGAACAGAAAAAGAAAAGAAAGCCAAGTTAATAGTGGAGGATAGAAGCAGCTGTGACGTTTCTTAGCTTGTAGCGCACCAACCTCGGTGGCAAGAACTAAAAATATGTAGATTAAACAGAGATCTTCCTCTGATAATAAATTATTCATTTATAAGGGCCGGCTTTTCCATTTCCTGTACATTTATTTAATTAATAAATTCCGAGGAAACAATTACTAAAATATTATGAATTACTGTTTCCATGGAATTTATCTACTAAATAAATGTAACAAGAAATGGAAAACCAATCCCTAAAATGTAAATTGCAAAACAACTTAAGAAATGTGCCTTAGCCTTTTAATATATATCAAAATAAGAGTAGAAAGGAAAATAAATAGCATTTTAATTAATATTATTTATTGCCAAATCACATTGTAACAATTACATCATAATTAATATAGTTAGATGACAAATACTCTAACAAATTGAATAAAAATATATTAATAAACTTTAGTCAAATGAACTACCAAAAGACTATTACTTTATCCTAAAGCAAGTATCATAATATTAAATATGTAGATATTCTTTTGATATCACAATAAAATTAAAATTGTTGGTAGGTTATTTTAACGTAAATAAATAATTTTCAATAAAAACAGTAGCATCAGAAGTCAATAATGAATTTCATAATTCTATCAAGACATAAATCATCATTTGCTTTGCAGGTATATAAAAAAAAAGAAAATAATTAATCTGAAAAGAAAATCAATTCCAATAATAATGAAATAAACCATAAAAACAACATTTGTCCTAAGACAGATCGAAAAATAAAAATATATACTTCCTGTCAAAAAAAAGAAACATTCTAAATTATTTCATTACATAAAATGAATAGAAAACATAACAAAATTAAATCATAAATAAACTTCTTATAAAGTGGTTCCTTGGGTATGATTTTACATGAAACAAAAAAATATATATCGATGCTTAAGAAACAATACCTCGCATCTCTATCTTTGCCACAACTTGATTTATGATTTTAAATTGATATCCACTCCCCTATGTCCAACAGTTCCCAATAGCTTGTATCTCCAAAATTAATACTGATACTTAAACCTCTACTTAAATAAATACCTTGTATAAGAGCAAGTAATAAAATAACTCGTTAGTTTTTTTCGTTTCCTGTAAAATTGCTAATTTGAAGATAAGAGGTATTGTTTCTTGAGCATCAATATGTAGATTAGTCATAATCAGGATGGTAGTCACAGCCAGGTATATACTCAAAGTTTAGTATAGAATTTAAACAAAAATAAGTCAAAAAACAGTAAAAATAAGAACAAAAAAATAACAAATTAAGTAGCTTTAAATTTTTTTAATTTTTCTGATGTGACCCTCACTGATTCTCTTAAATCCTTTTTTTCTCGCAAATATTTATAAATTGTCAATCGGACGCATTTATCAATAATTGCTTGTTGACAGTTATGCTGATCGCAAAACTGAAAAGAGTTTAAAACATTGACATATTTTTGTTTGAATGTACTTTCTAAATTGGAAATGTGCCCACATGTATCAAGAAATTCATATAACCTATGGTGAATTATATCAATTAACTTAATAACATGGTCACTTGAATATATTAAACGTGTCTCTTCGTCATATTCTTTAAACATAAGATACAAGTGTTTTTCTGTTACATTTTCAGAATATAAATGTTCCTTACAGTTTGCACATTCAGGCACATTTATTTTTCTGAGAATATAACCTGCAACATACGCAGTGCACTTTCGTCAAAATTGTCATCCAGATCCATGTTTATATCCAAGTCAATATCTTTAGCAGAATCCGTATCATTTTCCACCAGAGAATAATTTTGCAAAAATGAACTGAAGTCCCCTAAAGACTTGCAGTAGTCTTCTTCGCAGTTGTTACCTCTTGAAAGAGGAGCTCCGAAGTTATTAACTACTACAGTTTTTAGGGCAGCAACAAACTGGTGACAGGTTGGATTTGTATTACAAACACCGTGCTGTCTTATTTGACCAAAAAAATTTTCCAATGGATCCTGATTTAAATTCCGCAAAGATAGAAACTTTAATCCCTTTGCCTTTAAATTTCTCCAAAGACTCATAATTGCCCTAATACTGATCAGCCACCCTTCTAAAAACTTAAAGTTCAAGCGAGATTTACCAGTTTTAGGATCAATTATTTTCCATTTTTCGATTTTAGGCAACATTTCCGACCAAAACTCTAAATGTGGAGAACTGTCAGACAGAGCACATTTAAATTTTTTGCCATCTGGGGAATATAAATTTGAACCATTCAGAGAGTCAAATAGATTGTCCACTGTAGAAACAAATTCTGCAGTACAGAGTGATTCAGCAGGTAAATCACCTGTAGCGTGAAAAGTTTCTATGGCTGCAGCCATAGTCTGACTCCAACTGTTGGGCGGCAATTTTGACTTTCATTTTGAGGTAGCTATCTTTAAAATTGAAATGTCCCTCTTTTAACTTATGCAACAACTTGTACCTTCGTTTAATCTGATCTACATTAAATGCTGCCTGCATGTGTTCGAATTTAGCTAATTTATTAATCTCAAATTGAATATGACAGTGTAGTAGGGCATTTCTTGTATTTTTGAGTAAATGCGGTACATCAAAGATTGTATATACTCGTTCACCATTAACAACGAAGTGATAGGGGCTAGGTTTGTCGTCTGTGTGTTCTCTTGTAACAGCTGTAACAGCAGCACGGTTAGTAGCTCCTTGATCACATACAGTGGCGACAATACTAAGCCCTATCCCTTGAAGTTGTTCAATAGCATCGATAATTAAATCCTTTAATGCACATGTTTTAATGGTATCTTTAGTGAAGAAAAAGGCAACAGGCATCTTATAATTTTTTTTTGATACCTCTCACCATAAACACAAGAGCATGGTTCGCAGCATTTTCATTTCGCCCAAGTGTTCCCAAATCCTCAAAGCCGCAAATCTTTTGTCGGTGGCTTTCATAATAAAAACCACGACTTAAGGATACTTCATTAAAAATTAGGGTACAACAGCGATCAAGTTCGTCCATTTTCTCCGTCTGCAATTTTAAATGTTCTAAAACAGGTTTGATCATGCCACACTCAAAAGGAATCGCTGATAAAACATCTTTCAAAGTCCTAATGGAAGGTAACTGAAAATATACTCTAAGATATCTATACAAGCGAGGACTCCGTTTATAGATGGATAAGGCAAATGCCTTGTCCCGAACGGTCCACCTTCTGCCATTGGGAGGCCTACCGACATTACGTAAATGAGAGTTAATAAAATCTTTACTAACTTCATTTAGGCTCTCCTCAATAAACTGAAACCTGCCATCGTTGAACAAATTTCTTAAAGAATTTACATGTGCCCTTTCATTCTTTAAAAGGGTTCTTAACTTAGCAAGTTTAGAGGTAACATTACGATGTTCTCGATACATTATCTCTTCCTGTGGGGTTAAATCCTTTTTTGAAAGCCCTGCTTTATTAAGGATTCCTTTTTTATTCTCCAACAGAAAAGAATATTTGTCAAAATAATCAGTAGCCATTTTAGAACAATTAGAACTGGTTTTCGGTAAATGCATATGGTAAGAATGATCAATAGTTAAAGAGCTATTTCCTTCTACTTCATATGAACAAGATGGGTTTATAACAGTTTCATTATCACTCCTGTTTTCACCCAATGCTCCATTTTCAGATAATGCAGATGAATCATCATTAACTGAAAATAATACACGTGGCTGAAAGACAACAGAAGAATTATTTTCAGCATACAAATTTCCAGAAGAAACTCCATCCGCTGTTAATACTACTTCTTGAGGTTTAACAGGAGAATGAGGAAAAGCACAACGGCTCAGAAAAGTAGGATTTTCAGGGCATGCATAATCAGAAATCCTGAAATGATCCTCACAAACACGGAAATTCGAACATTGTTTAGAAGGACTTAACTTGCAAGCGTTTTTCCATGCTTGCAATGACACAGGATCCCTGGGGAAAAAATGGAACTTCTTGTTTGTATAGTCTTGACAGACTATACTGGAATAAAAGGAATTTTTACAGGAGGGATATTTACAGGAATATCGTAACCTTCCTATGATACTTGAAACTGTTATAAGCTCAGACATGTTCAATATTTACTATGTAATTTTATAATCTAAAATAAACTAAAAAAACACAAATTTTTAAATATTAAAAAAATTAGATCAGAAATCGCAGGCAGCAATAATTTAAAAAAAGAAATGTACTACTTTTTAAGAGTTATTTTTATGGACAGAAAAAAATTAAATGAGTGCATAAAATATATTGCTTAAGAAATACCTAAAATGCCCACAAAAAGGTACTGAAAATATATATCTACTATTTAAGAGACAATATATGACTCGAGACAAATTAATATACGATATATTATATGTATAATTATATGATAGGTACCTAAAGTAAATGTTGCTAGTTTTTGTTAATTTGAAACATTAAAATTTTGTTATTACATACTGATCGTTGAATTACCTCATTTCATGGTTAGTTACATTCCTCTTAAATCGATTCACCCCATTATCACTTTAGCCTGTATCATACGTCCTAAAACAACATAAATATATACTTATAGGATTATAGTAAATATTGTATTTTAAGGTCTAAAATCACTGCAAGGCAACCATCTTTTATGGAATTGAAATTAGTGGTGTCAGACTGTGCTACACTAGCAAAGCATACTTAAAAAAATAAAGGGTTAAGCACCCAGTTTGACAACTACAAAATAATCCCATTTTGCATGCTTTTTTTAATACCAATCACTAATAAACAATAGAATCTCTCATAGTTATTGACCGACACAGTTGCCTGCAGTTGGTTCTGTCTGTCGATAAATTATGTTGAGAAATGGGTTTTTTCATTATAATTGTTTATTTTATAAAGATGGATATTTTTTATTTAAAAATTGAGATAAAATTACGTTATGCAAAAATCAGTACCTACATAATGAGAATATGTCTTGATCAAATCAGGATGATCACTTTACCCAGTGTGAGTAATATAATGCACACAAATTTGTGTTAATTTGTCTGTATAATAATATAAAAATACACATAATTCAAAAATAAGTTTGTAGTTATAATAGTGAATCGACTAGTTTCACATGACAGATATACTAATGGATAAATGTAACTTTACAACTAGTCACAGACCAGTTTGTATAAGATATTCATTTTAACATAATATATTAACAATATAGATACTACGGTTAATTTTTGGAATATTAAAATATAATATTTTATCTACATATGTAAATTATGTTAAATAGAATATTTTATTTATTATGTAAATAAATGCAGTTTCTTCGTTAAACAAATTATCACATAGTTTCATGTATAAAAAATATTACAACTTACCCCATAAGTACAGATAAAAGACAAATCCAGAATTTACAGAACTTCGAAAACTTCACCGGCTCTGTCATCCTAAGGTTACTGACCTTCAAAACCTAAAATATTTAAGACAATTTCGGTTAGAATTCGCCATATAAATAGGGAAATTATTTAAGTCAGCGACTACAGTGTATCTTAATCACTGATTTTCCAAAAATTAATAATAAAACCGAGTCAAAAAATTAAAACCTAATGGACGAACTGAGGGTTTTGTGGAATTTAGACATTTTTATATTACATAAATAAAACATCAATAGGTACCATAAAAATATTTTTTACTTACGATATAATAAACACTTTATTTAGTATAAACTGAGTTTATATAAAAATAAAATTTAACAAATATTTCAAACAAATCTCTTTAAAATGGGTTCTAAATAAACTGTCAATTTATCCACATGATCGCCACCTCGTCTGTGATTGGTCCAGTGCTGCCACCGACTGCTGCGTTCCGGATTGGAACAAAAAATTTTCAAGGTTTATTTAACAGGAAAAATTATAATTTGTTGTCTTCCTTAAATTTTTTTTTTAAATAACACCATTTATTGTTAAAAGTTAACTTATATTCTAATTTTGATACTATTTGTTGTCTATTAAGAAATTTTATTTAATGCCCATGAATGCACTCCATCTCTGATGTTGCTAGGTCGGTAGATCAAGTCGCATACCCCGGACATGAACACGAGTACGACCGGCACCGTAATTCCCTACCTTAATAAAAAAAAAAAAATGTCAGCTCTAAATAGAAACATTTGATTGGTTTATTCAAGCAATGGTGTCCAAATATTGGTTAAAATCAGAAACATGTCTCATTAAAATATAATGGAATAAATCCGAATGTTACCATTAAAAATGGGGGAAATTTAAATTTTAAAGCAAGACATTTCCAGTGTGTTAAATATGTCATGGTTTTAATTGATATTTAATATTTGTATTTCCCGTGTATAAATAACGAGGATTTGGATATTTATTTTTGTATATTGCGCAATACTATTTGAAAGAATATTGAATAAGTATGATTTAATATGAATTTAAAGGCCATCCTTATAAGTTATCAGGTTATCACTCTTATCAGTTATCATCACTGGATAACGGATCAGGGGAAAACCGTATTCGTTTTGACCAGACATGGAGTAGAAAACCAGCAGTGGCGGCTGGTCAGGGTAGGCAGAGGAGGCTGAGCCTCTTCTACAACTTTGGGAGAAGCAGAATATCTTCAAACTAATATTTTCCACAAGTAGAAATTTCTACTTAGGTACATCTCAATTCTCAATGTTGTTTATAATTCATTAATTAATTTTCAGCATAAAAAAAAAGTTTGCATTTCGTTTCCACAAATATGTAACATTGTAGTCTGGAGAGTCGACTCCACGTATGCATATTTTGCAGTCTCTCATCGTACTTTGCACTTGCCCTGATGAACTGAGGCTAGCGGCCAACCAACCCCCCATTTCAATACATTATTCGTGACCTTGAATTTTTGGCGAGTATCTCAGCAAACATTCTGGATCTGTCAGTTAGGGCAGCTAGCCTCTAGCACCCCATCTCTTTCTAGCGCATGTATACTTCAGTTGAGCATTGATCCCCTCTCTCACAAGACTATGAACAGTTTATGGAACAAGGACAGTGGCAATTTGTGGTTTCGTGGGAGAACATAAACATACATAAAATATTTTGTGGAATATAGGTGGTTGAAAAATGAGTGCTCTTAGTGAAAATATTCCCAACGACATGTCTTGTTGTCCACCCAGACGTGGTGGATTATTTGTTGTTAAATGGATTTAGTTCTCTTAGTTATGATTAAAAGGTAAGAATTAAAAAAATGGTCAGACCTACACCGACAATGCCGTCATTAGTTTTCACAAGTGGTAAACAAAACAGAGGGTTTAGTGATAGCAATTATCAAAAATCGAGTGGTTAACGGCATCAACAGTTAGAAACAAATTATATTGTTGGAAATGTTTGTTATTTACTAATGATAAATCCTCAACCTGGGGCAGGGCCGGGGTTAATAATTTGCAAAATTTGTCACGAGGTTTAGAAAGGCATGCAAAATCTCAGGAGCATATTTCATCTTGCATTAAATTCGAAATGTTGGGTAAACAAAATATTGTAAATTTCTTGGATTCTGCGCATAAAAGAGAAATAGAAAATTTTAATGAAAAAAGTCCGTGAGAATAGGGTAATATTAAAGAGATTAATTGATGCCGTTATATATTTATCTTCTCAAGAAATTTCTTTTCGAGGACATGACGAAAAACATGATTCGTATAATAAAGGAAATTTCAAGGAGCTAATAAATTTTTAAAAAACATAAGATCCAAAATTAGAGAACTTTTTGAATAACACCACTTTTTTTCAGGGACGTCTAAATCGATTCAAAATGACCTAATTGAGAGTGAGCTTCATTATTAAAGGCAACATTTATGAAGAACTACATAATTGCGAATTTTTCTCATGGCAAATTGATGAAATGACGGAAATTACTTGTAAATCTCAACTTTCCATAATTTTTAGATATGTAATGCACGGTGAAGGTTTGAAAGGTTTGTTGGTTTTTTTGATGTGAGTAGTGGAAGAAACGGGACAGTTTATTTAAATTATTAATCGACGAATTTGGTAAATTTGATTTGAAAAATAAATTAGTTGCACAAACCTATGACAGCGCTGCGGATGTCCTGACATAAGTCAGGACATCTTAATGGACTCCAAACTAAAATAAAAGATATTGCTCCTGAAGCTTACTTCACTCACTGTGATGCACAGAAATTAAATTTGGTTTTGAGTAAAGCCTGTAACAGAATTAAAGAAGTTAGAATATTTTTTTTGAAATATTACTGGTTTTTCGTAATTTTTTTCAAAACCTAGTAAAAGATCTGATATTTTAAATAGAATTATGGAACATAGAATTTTCAGTAATGCTCCCACTCGTTGGAATTTTTCATCTAGATTTGTTTTCACTGTTGACACATTTAGGAAAAAACTTATTGACGTTTTTAATTTTATTTCAGAAAGTGAAGACTTTTTAAATGACGATCAGACTTTAAGAGCAGCTTAAGGATTAAAATCGTTATTGTTGGATAAAAACTTCATATTTTTTCTAAAGGTTTTTAAAATGATTTTTGAGCAAACTGATGTTGTTTTCCAAATTTTACAGAATTAACTGATATAATATATTCTAAAAATAGACTTAAATCACATATCTAAATTAAAAGAATTTCACAATAACGAAATACATTTCAGTACTTTATATGTTTTTTTTTTAGAAAATATTGAAGAATTAGATGATGAGCCACAGTTAAAAAAATGAAAGACAACATAATATAACTTTAACAGGACAGACATACATTACAAACACATTTTTATAGAAATTTTGGACACCATTATAGTTCAAATTGAAATTAGATTTTCCAATTTAAATAATTTGTAATGTTTCTATTTAGTAAATCCTAATAATTTTATAATGTTTTCTAAATCATTTCCTAACAGTCTAATGGGCAACTTAATGGACCAGTATCCCTTTTTTAATCGTATTTCGTAAAGAGTTGAACTATGTGTGTTGTATTCTGACCAGCAACTTTTAGCAAATTTAAAATCGCCTTGGGAAATGCATAGTTTTATATATAATAATAATTTAAAAAGCTGTCTCTCCGAACTGTACAAACTCTTATCTTTAGTGTCTACAATTCCAGTAACTTGAGCTTCTGTAGAACGATAGTTTTCAGCACTCAAACGCATAAAAACATTTACTAGAAACACAATAGCTCAAGACCGCCTGTCAAATTTATCACTTATTTCAATAGAAAACGTTTTTTTGTCAGAGTTGAAGAAAAATGATTTATTCTCATTTTATGAAGAAGTAATCAACCATTTAGCTAGTTCTGAAAATCGCAGGTTACCACTGATTTTTAAAAATATTTAGACTTTACACCAAAGGTTAATATAGTTAGTTATTATTTTAAAAGAAATATTTATTTACGTTATTTATTTTTTAGAAAATATCTTTTATGTAACTTCTTTTTCAAAACTATTTTAATTTTTATTAAAAGTAATAATTTTACACTCTGGCAGTGATAATGAACACAATTTTTTGTTTGTAGACAAACACTTTTATTTATGAATTTGTTTCCAAAACTATTTAGATTTTTATTAGGTTATAATTTAATTATAAGTGGGATAGTAGGGCTACTAAGACATGCCTCTTCCGAAAAACATCAATTTTCAAATTGCCAAACAGTAATTAATAGAGTTGGCAAATCGGTCCGCAAGTCACGGGTGCTGCCAGGTAGAGAAATAGGTACCCAAATACGTAAGCGAGACTTGTTTACTATTTTAACAAAGACTAACATTTGATTTTAGTCTGTTGTTATGCCTCGTGGTGTATACAACGTAATTCATTCCTCTCCGTTGTATTGTTGAAAATTTAATTTTTTTGTATTTTATTCTTGATATTAATTTAATAATAAAGTATGTCAGACCTGCCCAAGGCTAAAAAACGGCTATATGCTGACAAAGTGAATAAATTTATCAGTGAATTCCCAGATTTGTTCTACAATGGTGCTATACTAATTTGTAAGGTGTGCGAGAAAGACCTGTTGTGCTGGGACAAATGTGATTGTAAACGTCACGTAAATTCTGTGCAACATAAAACTAAAAAAATGTTATGTTCAATTTACTCTTAATGCTGAATGCTTGTGATGTTCCACTGCACATACTCGATAATAACCATTTCAAGAGTTCTGGAATAAACACAATCCCAAGGTGACGTTACCATGTTATAATTTGTAACAGTTTATTGCCTTTATTACTAGTTAATTTCTTTTATTACATTTATTATGATGCGTACACCTATGTCCTGCGGCGCATTTTTGCCAACTCTAATAATTAACTATGTAATTTGTTGCACTTGGCAGTCTTTTTTTGTAAGAAAAATCTCCGGCAGAAAATGAATACAAATCTGACAATCCTGGTTAGTTCTATGTTAGCTAGTTTCCATTTCCAGCGGATCGAAGTTGTATACGTCTAGAAGTTGTATGACTTGCTTTACGGCACTTTATATAGTGCTGAAACTTACTTGACGATGTCATACTGATAGTAATCTCATAGTAACACCGGCAAACAGCTCTGCCTGTCTGGGAACTAAAATCACCACGGCGCATATAACGGTGCGATCGGACGAGTAACGATAAGCTGGGTCTTGGTTTGTTTACATTCGTTTAATTGCTTTTGTAGGTTCTTTCTTAGGTAGAACATCATTAGTATTATTACATTAATCTAAAGTTAGTAAGTAATTTCAATTAGTTTAACCTATTTTACACAATTTATTGCTAATTTGTGAGGGTATCTAACGAAAAATTGAACTATTATAAATTATAAATTTATATACCTTTTGTATTATAGTCCTCTGGCTTGAAATGGACACGCATTATGGTAGTTAATGCTTTTCCCATCAATTAATGCTACAGGTATCTTACTTAAAATACGAATTTTCAGATAGGTTTCTACACTCGGAAGAAAGAGCAAGGTTTGTTCATGTTCAAACTTTACTGTTGTTGTGTGTAACGCGTTTGTCATGTCATTGAATTATGAGCATTATAATTTACCATCAAGAAGAAGACCAAGACCACAGTGTCTTCTTCTTAGGCACTGAACTCATAAAGGTGATTTGGTACACTAAAGTGGGCTCATCAGGACGATATTTACATTATGAATTGTTCCATTCTGAAAAACAAATAAATCAACTTACTATTGGGAACGAAAGGTAGTCACAACTACTTCATACCCCTCATTAAGATTAAACAATCTAAAAGAACTTTCAGACCTGTTTATCTGTTATGGGTATCCTCCTCTGTTGGTAAAAAAACTAAAATTCAACAGATCATCCACACGAGATTTCACAAAATGGCCCTACCCTTAGCAATAATGGGCAACCCGTAGGCAATAACCAAGATAATGTACTAAATATTTATTATGTTTAGTTACCCAATATTTTAATATTTTCAAACATATTTATATACTATATATATGTATAATATATATATATATATATATATATATATATATATATATATATATATATATATATATATATATATATATATATATATATATATATATATATATATATATATATATATATATATATATATATATATATATATATATATATGAGAGGTATGAAACTTCTCATATGGTCTGATTGCTACTATCCGACCAACATCCTAGATGTCTCTGTGGCGGATAGCCACTTGCATCACAGCAAGTACCAAGAGCGCGACCCCCTAGCCCAGGTGGACTAAACTAATGTTATTAAATATGATTTGAAGGAAACAACTACTCAGCGGGCAAATAACCCGACCTGCATTGAATTACACCTTCAAATCATGATAGATATAAAGCCAATATCATTTGTCAATTCCTAACCAGACATAGATCGATTTCGAATTTATTTGTTCTCTTCAGTATGCCATAGGTTATGGAACAGACAAATGACAGTGGCCAACCTGCTAGTTATATACTAACTAAGGTGAAGTGAATAGTGGTGAGAGGTACGGCTTTCCATCTATCATGATTTGAGGGTGTAATTCAATGCAGGTCGGGGTATTTGCCCGCTGAGTAGTTGTTTCCTTCAAATCATATTTAATAACATCCGCCACAGAGACATCTAGGATGTCGGTCGGATAGTAGCATTCAGACCATATGAGAAGTTTCATACCTCTCACCACTATTCACTTCACCTTAGTTAGTATATAACTAGCAGGTTGGCCACTATCATTTGTCTGTTCCATAACCTATGGCATACTGAAGAGAACAAATAAGTTCAAAATCGATCTATGTCTGGTTAGGAATTGACAAATGATATTGGCTTTCCATCTATCATGATTTGAAGGTGTAATTCAATGCAGGTCGGGGTATTTGCTCGCTGAGTATATATATATATATATATATATATATATATATATATATATATATATATATATATATATATACAGGGTGAACGCCAACTTATCTGCGTAATTTTAGGAGGGGGTTTCTGTTGATATTAGTAACACGAATTGCGAAAAAAAAAAATAAAAAAGAAAGTTGAAAACTGACCTACCTTACCTAAAATACTGTTAAACTTTTGTGGACCGCTGCATTGCTCATCTGGCCCACTTATGACGCGAACAACATGATTTATTTATCTAAGTTCGTTGTAAATTGCAGAGATACGAAAAACGTCAGAAAATCACCGACAAAGTTATCCTACACCAGTTCTTAAGTTCAAATTATAAATCATTTAAAAAAAAACTTCACAAAAGCGTGTAAGCGGCCATCAGGCGGGCTTTGATATTCGACCACATACGAATATGAAGACAGATGCATATTCAGGACTCACGTTCCACAATAGCAATTATTTTCACTATCAATTTACAAAACTTATTTTAATTTAATTAGTTTCATAATTTATTAACACTTGACAATTTTTTTTAATTTATTAGGTAGTCACAAGAGTAGCCATATTACAATAAGTGTACAAAATTGTCCCCACCAACCTGCACACACAGTTGAGCCCTTCTTATCCAATTTTTACGTAGATTCGCAAAAAATTAAATAAAAAAATAGGAACCTTTTCTATCACTAACAATAACATAACTGAATGTTTGGCAATAAACTCCTGCAGTATAACTTCATCCCCTACCTATTTAATTCGTCATAGAAAAAATCACAAAAAAAGCGTAAGGAGCAGCAGGTTCTCGGCGACAAAGTGCACCGTACTCTACAGAAATGCATTACATTTATTTATTAACAGGAGAAAAAATTTCATAAATCTACTTCAGGTCAGCTGTTAGTGGACGGCATTCATTATTACGTTCATTATGCCGATTTTCATTTACGTCAGACCAACGGTCGGCGCGTTTGATATATATTAAAAAATGCCATCGGAGACAAGTGGCAAAAAGTGGTGAACCAATTATAGTAAAAAATAAGGTCAATGTCATAGTTACTGAACCTATCTTAATTTCTTTTCGGTTGAGATAGGTCAGTTAATAGGATCTCAAAATGTTTGAGTAACTTTATTTATTTTTTTCTCGGAAACTGAAGCGCATAGATTTTTTTATTTTTTTTTATATGAACTTACCATTAAGGGATCTACCATCCCTTAAATTTAATAAAATAAGTTAGAAGGCAGAATACGTCAAGGATTTGGTATCATATACGATATAACCTTCCCAGTTCGCAGCCACGAGGAGTTAACTGACTTATAGGCAACAAGTTGCATTTGCTTTGTATTGACCTGTGCTGAACCCCAACCAAACTTATTGCCTTATGCTATTCTATTGGTGCTGCGAAATTTGAAAAAATACGTAGGGAAAGCAAAGAAAAACGTATCTGGTACATTCGTAGAAAATTAAGAACACAATTCAACTTAATCCACAAACCATATATCTGCGGTTTTAAATAACTTTCAACTCGTATGTCAAAATCTGTGCACTGCAAAAAAGATGAAAATATATACTTTCAACCTGCCAATTTTATTTTAAATTTATACCTCACCAACTGAAACGCACAATATAAAAAGCAAAGTGACACTTCTACCATTTTATCTTGAACACACCATCATTTAATCAAATGAAAAAAAGTTTTATATTGCTTACAATACATGCCACCTTTTAAATAGAGTTCAATACCTTAATATCATATCAAAAGCATCATATCATAAAGGCATATAATCATAGTACTAACATTGGCATTTATGCCCTTATGACATGATGCCCTCGATATTATTAAAGGTAACAATTGATGGAGGATAAGACGATTTGGCTTTATTATTATCAGATACAATATTTTTGGGTAACAGACGATATACCAGATTACAAAGACATTGTTAATACACTTTATTAATTGCTTTTATACAATAAAATTTTATCTATATAAAATATTGTGTATATATATATATTGCATGTAAAGTTTTAAAAGTTAAATTGTAAAACATGGTAAAAATATATTGTCTAAAACTTTAGTAACATTAATATAATTATATAACATGAAAAAAGCAACAATATGAACTGATAAATGTAAATAAGCAACTACATTATTATGTTACAATTTATAATAAATATATGCTTAATATATAAGTATTTGTGGTAAAATACTGATATATTTTATATACAATAGAAAATATATATTAATAATCTAGAGAATTCAAGAATCTTTACGATATCTTTAACACCGAATTATTATGATAACAATAACATGCAGTATTTTAATTAAGCAATTTACATGAAGTGTCTCCGTTCAAGCTTAAATTAAAACAAAAGAACACAGGCAAATTTTTCCATCTCCTATTAAATTTATTTAGTACACAATTTCCTATTCATTGTATCAAAAAATTATTGGCATGACACTTATATTTACCAAATAAATTTATTCCGAGAAGGAAAAACCAACCATAAACAAGTTTTCACTTTCAAATACTTGATTAAACAATCACTAAGTAATAACCTTAAAATACTAAAAATACAATGACTGTAAAATAATTGACCATTTCTTAAGGCAAATGTTTTAAAAAGGCACTAATTACGACCATCCACCTGTTAATTTATGGAAAAGTTCTTCATTTAATGTTTGACTTGCATCTTTTGAACGAGTTGACAAGAATATGTACCCCCGATAAATTCATGAACAACTTTACAGTCAGCTGACAGGCAACTAAATACAATATTTTCTTCCTCAAATTGTACCATCATGTGTTTGTTTTCCCAATTAACATTCCAAGCTTTCATGGTATTGAAGCGCCAAGTTTTTTGATGATCCCCAGAATTAATATCCATTTTCATGATGCGATTGTATGCAACTCCTAACAATTCTTCCTTTCTTGAATTCATAAATTTCACAACAAAGAGGGTGATTCCATATTCTGGCAATAACTGCCAAGCTTTAATGTAATTCATTTTGGCAGCTACTAAACTGAGATTTTTGACATTTGCATGGGCCTCCAATATTCTTTGAGTTAACTGCAAAAAAAATATATAAATATACCTTCGTAATGGACTTCTCTCCCATTTCATTTATTTCATTATTCAAAAATATTTATGACATCACTTAAACGTGCTTTATTATACCGTTTTGATAAATCATAAATAAATAAATGTTTTAAAAGGTCGCCTTAGCACTTGCTAAGAGACACACGGCTATGATTTTATAGTGGTATTTGGGTAAACTGGTATAGAACGTGTTTCTTTTAGGTAATTACTTCCTCAGATAGGATATAAAAATACCAAAGTAGAAAAAAAAACACTAATAATAACCATGGCAACATACGAGAATATGACATTAATACGAAAAATCCAAATAATTTTTGGAATAATTTTGGTAATGGAAACAGACTGACCTTCCAAACAGTCAACATCATTTTTGAACCTAAAATATTTCATTTAATAAGTTTCAGTTTATTTTCAGGAACGTATTTTTTGACATGAGACAGATGAATAGGAAAAAGCAGTTTTTCAAAACACAATTTCTGATTCTTTTGGTGCAAAAAAGTTTATTTAACCCTTTCGATATGGTGGCATGTTTTCATGGCAGAAACAATTTGGGCCCAAAATGGTAAATGTGATATTACAAAAGCATTTCTCATGAAGGTTGTCATATGATTACGTTTAATGTGTTTATGTTATTTTGCATTGTATTGGGAAGTACCAAACTATCAAATGGTCCACCCAATTCGTTTGTTTGTGCATTATAAGTCAAGGTAGCAGTGCGTGATCTAAAAATACTTGTACAGTTGTTTTAGAAATGATTTGATGTTTTAAGTCTACCACACAAATTCTTCGGCAGTGTATGATTTTATTTTGATTTTATCTAGAAAAGAATATATAAATTTTTGATACTTTTATAATAAAGGCTAATTTTTATACATTTTTGCATCCAATTATTCTGAAAATTTAAACTGTTTCTGCAAAATGGTTGCATTCGCTGGAATAATGATACTAGGTTGTCGTCCATTTACACATAGACAACTGATGTGGTAGTCCAAAACGGTTACGTGCGATTACGTACCGACCGCTAATGCCTCGTTCAGAGGGCACTGGTAGCACTTGGAGTTATCCGTAACGTAGGATGATAGCTTAATACAAAAGATACTTAAGCATACTCAATATTAAAATAGATCTATTACAAAGAAAACTGCAAGTGTGTATTGATAGGGGATAACAATTGCAAAATTATGTTTTGTGATATAAAATACAGAATATTTCATTTGGATTGTTTGTTAAAAGTTGACAACAAATTTTATTTGAATACGAGGGTATTGAGTATAAAGATCCTGACAAACATCAAATTCTGGTTGTTAACCGGGTCTTTATCAGGTGTTTACTGGAAATTCTAGCTGCCATAAACAGCCATACTTTTGTGTTTACTGGGATTTGATCTGTTGCGAGTAACAACCCACTGCTGCCATTTTCAAAATGTCCAATAGTTCAAATACCAATTTTTTTAGTTTATTTTCATTACAGTTCTCCTTTCAGCAAAATTACTTCAATGCTAAATTGAAGTTTCCATACACTCACAGTCTAGGAGCTACAAATATTTGGTATAAAAACCAAGATGACTATAATTTTTTCAAAAAATTTTCTCCATTCTGTGATTGCAAATCTTGTTCAAAAAGGATAATTTTGTTTTTGTTGTCATGTTATTTTGCAACCCTTGAATATTTTCTTCATAATTTGAGTTATTTGATTTACCTATTTTTGATATAACAATAAAATTTTTTGAGAAAATGGCCTTTAACAGTCAATATTTATTCGGATTGGATTTTGTTAAAAATGGAATAAAAAGAAATATTGTCACCGATCGCCAAGTTTATACGTTGGAATAGGCTATCATTTCTTGTTCGTCTGACGTTTAAAATGGTTTTACAAGAATTTGATTGAAATAAATCATTATCGACTTTGTAATACTAAATATTTTCATTCTCAGTTTATTTTCCAAAATATTGTCAAGGTATTTTATTTCACGTCTTGTCAATGTCAGGCATATATTAAGTACATTAACGTTCTACAGTCAGTGCTGATGCAAGTCTATTTTATTTAGTATCAACTAGGAGTAATAAAAAGGACCAAAAGAATGTCAAAAATAAAAAGTCAAAGAAAAAAATGTTTGGTAATTTTATAACAGATATACCTTTGCATTTTTATTATTTTTTAATCTGATTAAAAATATATATGTATTTCTCCACTAATAGGCAACCTGGCGGTTCCAAGCGTATTTTACACACATAACATTATATTGATACGTTATAACCATTTTAAATTGTAATACATTTTTTTCTGATAACTTACTATTGAAATGATGGATTCATTCATGAAATATAGATATATCTATATTTCATCTTATAAAAATCAATTATGACAATGGAGTATCACCAGTTTCCCATTAGTGGAGAAAGTCCCATGTACACATCAATTCCTCTGAATATTTACTTTATTTTATAATTTTACCAGTAGGATTGTGGAAACCAAAAAGTATAGAATTAGTTCCTTGTGAAAATCAAAAGTATATTTTAAGTATCTTGAAAATAAAATGGACTTGAAACACAAAAACCCAATAAATTTGAGAAACTGTTATTTGTAAATAGCAGAATTTAAACACCACAGGTCCAACACATTTGTTGTGATGACGTATAGAATTATTATTCATCTAAAATCCCCTATCAGAAAAAAATTACAGACACTAGCACACTTTCCTAAGCTGCAATAATCTAATCAAAATAACTAACCTTTCCTCTAGATTTTTTCAGATACTTAGGTGCTATAAAATCTTCAACTGGAATATCCAGGCTGCTTGGGTTTATAACTGGTTCCTCGGCTCGCCTTTTGTAAGTTCAAAAAATCTAAAATAGTTTGTTTTTCTGATTCGTAAGAACTATCGGCAAGAGAACGTCCTTTCGCTGCCAACCTGCAGCAAGCCATCCATCTGGCATACTGAGTTTCCTAAATTAAAAGTAAAAGGGTACAATATACAAGTGTTACAAAAATTTATGTTGTTTCAACAAAGAAAATTAAATTTACAATAATTAGTAATTATCTTTGAAATTATATTCATTGTAATCCATTAAGCATATGGAAATCAAGTAATGAATAAATTGTGAAAAAAACTTGCACACAAAAAAATCATCGTATATTTTGCTCCGATGGTGTAATATCCATTTGTTATTAAAAAATAATATTTTTAAGTATTTTCTTTTTTATAATACAGTGCCTTAAAAAATAAATCAGTATCTTACTTAAAAATATTCTGTACTTTTTTATGGATATACAAATTTTTAAACACCGATTATTGGAGAATTGGTATATCGTCAATCTCCCCTTTCCCATGAAACCCTCGATATTATTGTAATTTTTGTACATTGATTATTATCAACTAAATAAACTGGTAAATTTGAACAATTGAAATGATTTTTAAATACTTACCTCATCACATCTAATATACATTTCTGACATTCCATCTGAACTGGGCACTTCTAATTTGATTACATATTTGTTTTGACTAATATTAACATCGGGTGTTACTTCACATCCCTTTAGATTTATGTTAAAAACAGCATTCTGGCCATGCATCATTTCCTCTCGACTTTTGTACATGTAAAGGTGTAAGTCTCTACATGTAAACCAATACTTTTTATATGCTTTCAACGTAAATCTTTTGGCCTGCAATAAATGGACATTACAATACAAGTTCAATTCTGCTATTTATTAAGTATCAATGAATAAAAGAAATATGACAAATGTAAAATAGGTAAGGAAAGGAATATCAGGCAAAATATTGTTGATTGAAAAAGGGCAATAAGAGCTTTGCTATGCCATATTTCTCATGGGAATTAGTATAATCATTTGTTTCTCATTGGTCCTTACTTTAGGAATCTTAACTGGTCTTTTAATTCAGGCACTTGTGTGATGTCATTTGAAAAGGTATTAAGGCTAGATCCCTCCAAAGTTGTTTGTAAATTATTAAGGGCAGCATCTATATCATCCTCAACTGGAGAAGGCAGACTCCCATTATTATCAATTGTCGGTTGAGGTTGATTGGCTTGCAGTTTAACTTGTAACTGAAACAAAAAATTTTGAATTGTGTCAAGGCAGTGAATAATACTAAGTACTGAATGTGTTGTTCAAACAATATTTGCACACAACACAATGAAAATTATGATTATTCCATTGGAATTATTGGAAAATAATGTTGCTGAATCATGATTATACTAGTTGTGTGTTTTTGAAAGTAATGAATGCATTTAGACCATTTTTTTTTGAAAAGTATAAATTGTAAGAAAAAAATGTAAATTGTTGGATAAATAGTATTTGTTCCACTTGAGGAGCAAATTTTCAAAAGGGAACTATTCCACTCCGCTACTGAGTAAAAGGTGTGAGGTTCTTTGAATAAACTTATTCACGTATTACGTTTTTTAAAAGTTTAAAATAATTCATTAGATTCCTCTTGTTCACCTTCTTTCCTCACAATTATTAAAAACCCTTAACTATCTGTTACAACTGTTATCAGTTATTTTCGAATGTTCTATCAAATTTTGCGAAGCGTTACTAGAAATTTTTCTATTATAATTACGGGATCGAATTCAGCCCCCAGCACTGGCAATGTCAATGGAAACGGTTGTAAGTCCAGGTTTTTCTAAGTGTAACTCCCTTTTATACAGCTTCAAGCTTTGGGTTTCGGGAGTTGTCTAACTTCTGTGGTGTTTTTATATGTTACTCACAGATCCAAAATTCGGATAATCCATCCAAAAATTTAAGTTACTTTTTAGGCGAATTCAAAAAAGTTATGTTCGTTTAAAATCAGTAACAAACAAGAAACAAAAGGTAAAACAAGATGAGAACCTTATACCGTGTGCCCCCATGAAGTTCACTATACTTGTAAATTTTTTAATGTTCAATTGTTCGAAAAAAGTAGTTCTTTATAAAAAGTTTTGCTTATTTTGATAAATCAAAAGCAGTAGTCAAATATACGAAAAATTATACAGGGTTAACAAAAAACTTAAAAAATGTGAAATTTGTTCGAGTAATTACCATTATTTTTGGTTTCGAGGGAAATATCATGAAAAAATTGTTACTGATTTTAGATGAAAATAATTTTTTTTTTTAATTTGCGTAAAAAGTAACTCAAATTTTTGGACTGTATAAACTTTTCCAGAAAAATGCTTGTTTTCAAGATACGGGAAGATCAAAAAAATGTTTCTTTGCAGTTCCAGCTGTCAAGACAGAACTTCTGTTAATGATTTGCTTAAAAAAAAAAGAGTGTGTCCTGTTTATTTACAGCCAAATTTGTTGATACAATGTCATGGAAACCGGAGTGTGTACTACTTTTTATAAAACTTTTCATACAAAACTTATACAAAATTTATACTTTTCCTAAATTCTCCATTTACTTTTCTAAACGAAAATGTATAGAAAAAATAAAATTGGACATGTTCTAGCCATGTAAAAAAATTTTTAATTTTGTAGTTTTGTTTCGATTGTCTTTCTTTTTTAATAATTGTTTTACTCAGTATTGTTTTATAATAAAATGTCAGTTAGTTGCATTATGTTTTGTTTAAAACTTAAGAAACTTAACGGCTCCTTATGAGACAGTTAATTAAATCTAACTTAAATTGTGCATAATTATTAAAGCCAAGACGTTAAATTTTACTAATAATTTATTGAATTCTGGGTGTACTCCCCCATAGCTGATTGTGTCCCTAGAAGGGCCAAAGTCGCTTAAACGGCATTTAAAATAATGCCTCATATATACATAGTCAATCTCTTGATCTATCTATTACTCGCATGACAATACAAACTAAGATTTTTATCTGTACAGGGTTGTGCAAAAATAGGGGAAAACTTTGATATTTCCATAAATAGTAATGTTAATAAAAAATTTCCTTATGGATTTTATAAATTTTTGTAGAGAATTTTGTATTCGTTACTAAATCTATTTGACTAGTGGTTGTACAGTATAGGAAGTTTCTTTTCCATTTCAACTCCTGATTTTCAAATTAATGGTACCTTTAAGATGGGGGATTTCACACCAC
Organism: Rhamnusium bicolor; assembly: GCA_029963845.1. Classification (NCBI taxonomy): domain Eukaryota; kingdom Metazoa; phylum Arthropoda; class Insecta; order Coleoptera; family Cerambycidae; genus Rhamnusium; species Rhamnusium bicolor. Next base: position 256,736 of record JANEYF010001071.1, read on the forward strand.
AACCTCAAAAAAATCTATGAGCGTCGAAAATATGCAGAAAGAATGGTTTTATTTTAAAATATTAAAATAAAAACTACCTCAGTATTTTATTACACAGGGAGGTAGATTTCTTGATGAAAATTAAGTGGGGTTTCTCGATACAATATTTTAATAATAACCTTCCCTACAAAGTTATACCTTACTAAAAGTGGTGCATTAAAATCTCATTTTATAGTTATTTATTCAACAAGTGGCAAAATTGATTATTTACCACAGGCGACATGAAAATTGTCCAACGAGGCCATTATGCCAAGTTGGACAAGTCAAGTGCAATAACAGTTTATGCATGAGTTTGCACGCAATAGTTTTTCTACGATCATTTAAAAAGCTAAAAATTTATGCTGTAAATTAATGATAGGTTAAATAAAACATTAGTAAATTAAGTTCCATTTATCAAGATGACAGTAGAGAGCAATAATTTTTTTTTGCACTAATGTAATAAATTTGTAAATGAAATTAAGGATGAGAGTAATTTAAATAAAAATGTGGATATAGAATCAAAGGTGATCCTAAACTTATTGCCGACAACTTTAACTGTTATATAATAAATACAGCATCAAACTTAGTAAGACAATTACCAAATGTACCTTTTATATGTGACTGGTCAGTGTATACAAAAAGTGTTAATCAAGAAATCTTAGAAATAGTAAAAATTTTAAGAACAAAATGATTTGTGGTGATGATGGAGTGCCCATAAATCTTTGAAATTTTGCATTAATATGGTATTTTTCTAGAATTACTAAAGGTAGTGTTGGTTATACCCCTATATAAAAAAGGGGCTCAAGCAGTAATTGACAACTATACAGGGTGAGTCAGTTTTTTGTAGACAAACTTTAACAGGAGATAGAACACATGTTTTTAAAAAAGAAAAGTTCCTATAAACATATGTCGTAGAACGATTCGTTTCCGAGATACAGGGTGTTGAATATAATTTTTTCTTCTCGAATTTTCATTATAACTTATAAACGAATGCTTAGATTTTTTCCATGTTTGGGGGATAATGCCTATTAATTAAGGGGCATAAAACAAGCGATAAGAATGTTCAAAAACTTGCACAGTGGCGGAGTGGAGGGGGTGCTCAACCCCTTTTCTAAACAGAACTTCTACACCAATGACTATTTTTTAAAAAAACTGTTATTTTCATTATCTACATACAGTTTAACAAAAATAATGTCCCTTCTTCTGTTTCGAAATTCCTGTGCGTTTCCGAGTTATTTTGATTTTTAGTGTTTGATGTGGTACTAAATTAAGTAATTTATTTATTATCAATTATCGGCTAAATATTTAATTCTTTCAACGAGACCTACCTAAATATGGTTTGTTAAGGATTCTGAAAAGCCGAAATCTCTTATTCTTTCTCTTTCCAATGTAGTCAAAATAAATATTTGTTATATCAAGCCATACTCAAATACAATACATACAAATACATACTCAAAAAATTCGAGAAAAAAAAAATTATATTCAACACCCTGTATTTCACAAACGAAGCGTTCTACGACATATGTTTATAGGAACTTTTCTTTTTAAAAACATGTGTTCTATCTCGTGTTAAAGTTTGTCTACAAAAAACTGACTCACCCTGAATAAATTACTTAATTTAATACCACATCAAACACTAAAAATCAAATAACTCGGAAACGCACAGGAATTTCGAAAGAGAAGAAGGGACATTATTTTTGTTAAACTGTATGTAGATAATGAAAATAACAGTTTTTTAAAAAATAGTCATTGGTGTAGAAGTTCTGTTTAAGAAAGGGGTTGAGCACCCCCTCCACTCCGCCACTATGCAAGTTTTTGAACATTCTTATCGCTTGTTTTATGCCCCTTAATTAATAGGCATTATCCCCCAAACATGGAAAAAATCTAAGCATTCGTTTATAAGTTATAATGAAAATTCGAGAAAAAAAAATTATATTCAACACCCTGTATCTCGGAAACGAAGCGTTCTACGACATATGTTTATAGGAACTTTTCTTTTTAAAAACATGTGTTCTATCTCCTGTTAAAGTTTGTTTACAAAAAACTGACACCCTGTAGATCAATTAACTTTTTAAAAGTTATTTGAAAGGACCATGTCAAACAGGCTTATGAATTATATGGTTCTAAATAATTACTTCAATATTTTCCAGCATGGTTACCTGAAGGGATGATCGACTTATACTGCAATGTATCAATTCACACAAGAAATATTCAATGCATTAGAAAAGCAGGAGATAGCTCATGGTATTTTCCTAGACCTGTCTGCACAGATCATTTGCGTTGTGTAAATTGGAAAAATATAGTGCTGTGTAATAGAGTGGTTTTGATCTTACCATTCGGATAGAACGTAAACAGTTTCTATTTCTAAAAATAAAAAATAATAGTCGCTAAATCAGAAGTTATACCTATATTAAGAGGTGTTCCTCAAGGAAGTATTCTGGGTACGATACTTTTTATAATCTTTATATAAACGATTTTTCCTTAATATCTCAGATGACGACAACAAATATAGACTACTTACAATGTGGCACCCTCAAAGTGAGGAAGTTATGTATTCCTGAAAAAAAACTTTGAAAATTTTTATTGCATTCTGGACGAATCTCGACGAATTATGACGACACAAAATTTCAGACAAAAAATTTTCTGTCTGAGTGTCTGAGTTCGCGATAGCAGCTACAGTTTTTGAGATAAAGCTTTCAAATTTGGTACCACATTCTAGAGGTCAAGGAGGAGATTGAGTTCATTGATGAGCAAAATCGGTCTAAAAAATATTAGTGACATTCTACCAATGTGCCTTTTTTGAAACGTCAAAATGTGACTTTTTAAAACGTAAAAAAATGTGACTTTTTTGAAACGTCAAGTGACTTTTTTGACACAACAAAATGTGACTTCTTTGAAACGTCAAAAAATGTGACTCTTTTGAAACGTCAAAAATTACTTTTATTATAAACTCCACCACACGTCGAGTTTTACTACGGTGAGTAAGTTCTGATCCCCAAGTAATTGGCAGCGGTTTTTGTCCTTGTTCATTTGTATTTATAATTTTTAGTCAATAGAAGTTATATAATATGAAAATATGGTAATTTTAGTTTTTGATTTTCGTTTACAAATAAGAAATATAATAAAATTTGAGCGATAATAATTGGAGGTACTCATGTATTTTATAGACCCTGCACATATCTTAGGCTTTCGATTTTTTTTTACCTTCAAATAATTTGAAAAACTAACGAAAATGACCGCGATTATTTCTTTCATATGCCATTTGTAATTTTTTAACCAATCACAATATTTTAAATTCCGCAGCAATGAAAAATATCAGTGGCTATATGAATTCCACGTGGTAACGGAAATATCAGCGATTATTTGACCACCAGCCAAATAATCGCTGATATTTAATTTAGAACGTTATGTCAGGTAGGCGTACTGCTGTCATACAAATATTTTCAAACTTCATATTAATTGAATAGTTTCAAAATGAACCGATTAAATAAACATATTGCTTATATAGCTGTTTTTCATGTCCGCTAAAAATAAAGTAATTTACACAACTCAAATTATTATTAGTAGAGTTGACAGAAATATGCGGCGAGACATAGGCGTACGCATCATAATAAGCGTAATTAATAAAAGAAATTAACTAGTAACAAAAGCAATAAACTGTTACGGTTTATAACAATGTATGCACAACTTTCTCTCTTAACTAACTTGATGGACTAGCCTGGTTATCATAAACTGCAGGGGCGGTCGGTCCATGGAAGCAAGGGAAGCAGTGCTTCCCTTGGGATTATTTAAAAAAACATATAATTAGAACCTAATTATTATTTCTCACATATGTTAATCATTAAAATTTTACTTTTACCGAATTTCAATAGACACGGCCCTGCATTTCAACAGCTGAGATAATGTTACACGCTAAAACCGTAACGATGACGCACTCGATTAATCGAGCGAACACGAACTCCCGCGACTTTGATATAAGCAACTTCTTGAAATGCATCCCATCCCCACTTCATAATCTTGATATCTGTGCCGTATAGCATAGTAATGCATCTTGTTTTATAGATTTTAATCTCGATTTTAATATCGAATTTAATATTATACTTAATCTTCCTAGTATTATTCTCACCTTTTGTGCTATATTTGTAAAAACTTTTTTGGTATTTTTAAACCTGTGGTGCGGCGACAAGTGATTTTAAAACGTTGAACATTAGTGCGCGTATAAGCAGTTTTAGAATTGCTTATTCAATATGGAAGCTGGTCCTAGCACTGTGGAAAATATTATTTGCGTTTGTGTGGTGTGCAATTTGTTGAAAAAGGAATTTTCAACATATTCGTTTCAAGATAAACTGGATATTATTAGAAACGGGAGGCTAACACCTGATTTAAAACTTTTAAAAACGAAAGTTAAATCATGCCATAGGTACTTTAATATTGAAATGTACAGTGCTAATCAGTGGTTACCGGGTTGTGAAAATTTGTGTAAATTGTTTTGTTGGCTATGTGTACTTTTCATAAATGAAAAAGGTGTTTGGAATAAAATGGTTTTTCAGATTTAAACAACATTCACAAAGTGACAAAGAGGCATGGTAAGTGTGAAACTCATTTGCGAGCGGTGCTAAAAGAAAAAACATTTGGAAAATCACGAATTGAGCATTCATTAGATCAGCAGTTGAAAGAAAGTGACCGTAAGCATAATGAACTTGTAAAAAAAATCGAGAAGTGTTAAAAAGACTTATTGACATTGTTTGTTTTCTCGGCGAAAATGAACTTAGTTTTAGAGGTCATACTGAATCTCGGAGTGTTGCTAATAGGGGCAATTTCATCAATTTAGTTGATTTATTAGCAAAATACCATACAATTTTAAGTAACCATCTGGAACACTCCACGGTATTTCGCGGTACATCAAATCATATTCAAAATGATTTAATTCAGTCGATAAGCAATATTGTTTTAGAAAAAGATCAAGCAAGAAAATAAAAAAAAGCTCCTTTTGTTGCAATTATGTTAGATGAAACAAACGATATTACGAATATTAGTCAGTTGTCAATCGTAGTACACTACATATGTAAATCAAAATGAGCGCTTTTTAGGATTTTTAGACGTAACAACGCAGAGAATAGTCGCTGCTTTATATGCTATAGTTTGTCAGATAGTCGATGATCTACAGTGTGGTGCTAAACTTATCACCCAAAGTTATGATGGGGCCGCTGTAATGGCTGATGAATTGGGGGGCCTGCAGGCCAAAGTAAAAGAGACTTTTCAGAATGCAATATTTGTACATTGTTTTGCGCATCGATTAAATTTAGTTCTTGCTTAATCTGCAGCGTGTCTTAAAGAGTGCAAAGTATTTTTTTCAAGTATTAGTGGAATGGCTGCCTTTTTTCAAAATCATCAAAACGGGCACGAGCTTTAGATTTGGAAGTACAGAAGAGACTACCCAGAGTTGCTCCAACACGATGGAATTACAATGGGAGGCTAGTACAAACTGTATCTGAATATCGACAGCCTCTAATTGATTTATTTGAAAATATTTTACAAAAGCAAAGATAATTGGGACACTGCGACTTTGAATGGATCCAGAGGTTACTTAGATTCATTGAAAAGAGACTTTGATTTTAATTTTTTGTTAAATATTTTCTCCGAAATATTCCCATTTACTGACAATGTATTCAATATTTTGCAAACTAAATCAAATGACGGATTTAGTGTAAAGAAAATTGAAGAATTCAAAAAATTTGATTTGTAACAAAAGAAATGAATTTGAAAAGTTCTGGGAGAAAATAGTAATGACAATTTAGAGCCGCAAAGAAAAAGAATACGAACTGAATTTACAGTGGATCGTAGAACTTCATATCAAGACTTTTTATCGAAATTTTGGACAATATGATAATGACGATACCTGCAACTAGTGCTTCGGTTGAACGCAGTTTTTCGACCTTAAAAAGAATAAAAACTTTTTCAAGAAATTCAACTAGTGAAGAGCGGCTTTCAAAATTGTCCCTGTTGACAATAGAAAGTGACTTTGTGAAGGAAATGTCTCAAAATTCAAACTTTTACGACGAAGTTATTTCCGACTTCGCAAAAAGGTAAGGCGGATTAAACTACATTATAAATAGGTAGGTATGTTAACTACTTAACTAGCCGGCTCGATTTATAGTTGTCTATAGAGCGCACGATGGCAAGTGTGACTGAACAAACTCTCTATTTCGCTGTGGGTTTGATCCCCGTCACCGGCACTGGCAATGTCGGTGGGTATGATTGTTTGTCTGCGTTTTTTTCATAAGTGCAACCCTCGCCCGTGCAGCTTCGGCTTTGGAGTCGGGGGTGGTGTTTTTATGTTTTATGTTTATTGAGGAGTGGCGGTTCTACAAGTGTACTTTTTTTCTAGATATCATAACTTTGCGGCTTTCGACATTTGCTTTAAAATGAGTATACGGAAGCCATGCCCCTTTCTTAACAAAATTTTGCCTCGCTTCGCTCGGGGCTTCGCACTACCCATCGCCCTATATCACAAACTGGTTCCCTGTATCAAAACTCACCGCACGCCCCTGTCAAATAGTATATTATATTTATATTCAACATTTCATTTATTTATATGCTTATCTAATGTAGGTATAACATAGAAAACCGCTTGTTATTGTATCCTTCAATGATAATACTATAGAAGTGTTATTCATAGATTACATTGTAATTCCTTACATTATCATTAATCGTTTTGGAACTTACTATTTCCAATATCTTATTATTTATATTATGTTTTCTACATGATTAGTATTAGTAGGAAACATTTTAAGTTCCCCACTCGATTTCATGGCCTAATTTTTCACCTAGGAAAAAAATTACTTACGTATTTTTGTCTGATGAGTCCGAATTCAAAAAGAAAAAACCAATTGAACGTCAAATAAAAAGTTATGGCCGAAAAATGTAGTAAATGAAAAAATTGACAAAATGCATATCACATACATATTTTTTACTTCCGGGTTAATCAGAAATTACTTCAACTTTTTTATTTTGATTTAATTTTTTCTTTAATTTTAAGAACATTTCTTTTTGATTTCTGCAGTAGGTATATAATTAAATATTCATTATAGTCTAAGCAATTGCGTGCAAATTCGACGATGAAAGGTTACCGTCTGCCAATCGGTAATCAAAGACACAGTATAACCAGTAAGTTATTTCTCCTTATTGCAAGGCCTCGCCGCCGGGAACCTTCAAAAGCGGTTAAATTGACCCGTTATAATGAAAAGCATCAGTGTAGTAGTGGCCGTTAGAGCGGCGTATATGTTGTCAGCGAAATAAAGAATAACGTGGTATAAGTGCTTTAAGCGTAATTGGTTTACTGTGATAATTCTATGCATTTTATTTTATTTTAAAGTGGGTAACAATAAGAAAAGAGCGGGAATGGTTTGCTCATGTAAAATGTGTACAAATAAAAGTGATTGTAGTAATGAAAAGTTTTATTCATTTCCTCGTGATGTCGAAAGCTATGTGAAAAACTGTTATACTATTGCAAGCATAAACCATATTGAATTTAGTATAGGAGTTAGGTATTGTTTTGCAAAAACAAGAACCATTAATGAAGTAATTTTAAGAATACAAATTGAAAATATAAATAAAATATGAAATAGAATAAAAAAATAAAAGCTTTAGTTTTGTATTTACAATTAGACGAATGCTCTTCTGCATCTATTTTGAATAATTTTTAAAGATATTACAGAACAAATTTTAAAATGTGGTTGTAGACAAATTACAAATTAGTCAATTTATGAAAAGTTTTGTCAGTTTTTAAATGATTATTGGTGCTTTCGTTTTGTAAATCCATAATTTTTAATTCAACACTGATAATTTCAGCCAGACGGCGACGGGTTATTATTAGATTTATGTAAAGCAATATATAGGCGATTATTTTTAATACAACGTATCTTGGGGTTCTATTATTTGCGGGCCATTTATAGGGTGAGAGTGTTAAATAAAGTTAAAGCATATACAGGGTGTCCCATAATTAAATATCTTCTTTCAAGGGGGTAATAGGACTATAAAAAATAAGTTGAGTTTTGTAAACAGTTGCCTTAAGTCGGTTCATAAGGGAGCTACAATCCCTTAAAAGGGGGTAAGTACAATATAGTTATTTGCCAATAAATTGAAACATCTTAAATTGCAAAAAGTAAATTTGGACCATGATTAATTTTATAATGTTACATATTTTGTTAAATTTTTATCTACATATCATGATATGTTGGAGTAATTACAAAGGGGGCGGGGGTGATTTTCGCCATAACTCTTTGTCATATTTTTTTACACATTTAGAGAGGAAAGAAACGCTAGTGTTAAAAACTGAATAAACGATGGTCCTCTTACTAAATGTCGATATAAGCTGTCGCTTTAAAGTATTTGTACTCAAATATTGCAATGCAGGATGGCTATACAATAATTGATAGGTAACTACATTCCTCTACAAAAACAATTCCACACTTTTATTTATAAACTAATTTAAGGCAAATGTTTATATATACAAATCTCAACTTATTTTTTATAGTTCTATTACCCTTTTGAATAGAGGCACTTAATAACACCCTGTATATAAATTGTTTGGAATTGGAATCCTTAAATTTATGTTGACCATCCGTTATTTTTTTTTATCGAATTGTTACCGATATTTGTCCGTATAGGTAGTTGGCATATGTACTCCACATACCCCAATTACGCTGGCAGACGAAACCGATCAGCGCGCGGTAACCGGAAATTGGGAAAAAAATTTAGTTACCGGACTAAACCTAGCGCAAAATGTTTGTTTTGATGTGTACAGTACTGTACTATAGTGGCAGATATTTCTATCGGTCGCTTTTTGAACAATTTGACATCAAAGTGGCGAAAAATGGATAAAAATTTTAAATGTTGATAAAAAATAGTTAAAATAAAAAAAAAGTCTGCCCAGCCAGCTCATGGTTCACAAGGCACTAAAAAACCCTAACTTTGGCTGGCAGACATTTTTGCCAAGTTTAACCCACCCAAACCACCTCTTATAGAAAAAATTTCAGTTTTTCGTGTCGGTACTTTTTCTTATCAATATTAAAAAACGTCCTTTGGATATGTTATTACAGTAGAAAATATGAAAAATTGAGCCTTTTTAACCCTTTTCGTGCTGGTTTGGGAGGGTTAAATTTGGCAAAAATGTCTGCCAGCCAAGGTTAGGGTTTTTTAGTGCCTTGTGAACCATAATCTGGCTGGGCAGACGTTTTTTTTTTTAATTTCAACCATTTTTTTATCAACATTTCAAATTTTGATCCATTTTTCGCCACTTTGATGGCAAATTGCTCAAAAACCGACCGATAGAAATGTCTGCCACTATAGTACAGTACTGTACACACCAAAACAAATATTTTGCGTTAGGTTTGGTCTGGTAATTAAAAATTTTGTTTTCAATTTCCTCTCTTTTCTAGTAATGAACCATAATATCAGAAACTTCAGTTACAATTATCCCATACACAGATTGACAATGACTGAGATACACTCACTATAACTGTAAAAAATTTTGTCCATAAATATTTCTCCAATTTTATCTGATTACAAATAATATTGGATAAACAAATGACAAATGCTGGATAAACAAATGACAAATACCATAAAACAATAAATTAAAGTTTATTACTTAATCTTTAACAAAAAGAAACAAAGGAGTTCTGTTTAAAAAATCATAAAGGGTGCTTTATTTCATTCCGTCGGTGGACGAAAATACCTTCATATAAAGGTTTTCTATGGAATAGAAACCAAGTTTTACTTCTCTAAATTGATTCAATCTCCAGAAAAGCATTTAAAATGTGACTTTGATGTATCCTTTAGGAGGGTGTAATATCCCAGGGAGACTAATTTTAAAAAAGGTTATATGAGAAACCCAACTTAATTTTTATCAAGGAATCTACCTGCGAAATACTAGTTCATGTTTATGGAATAACAAAGATACTTGAAAAATAAGTATTCAATTCAAGTCAATTCAATATAACATCACAATAGACTACCTTTAATATTTAAGTTTTTTTATTTTTAATTAATTATCATTTATTGATATTGTTTTCTGAACATTCCTTTTAAATTAAATAAAATTTAGTGTGTGCTGCACTGGATATGATATTGATTTACATTCACCTTCAACATATTTGAAGTGGGGACTTCCCCGACAGTGTGCAAACAGGTTCAGAATAAAATTGAATGCCTAGTATCATATACTGTGTAGCATTGTGTAGAAGTGTTAGTATTTAATTTTAAAATAAAAAAATATATAAAAATGGGCAACTGGTTTTCAAATGAAGATGAAGAACGTAGACAAAGGATGCTTAATGAAGAACGAGCTAGAGAATATTTAGAGAGACAAGAAGCCTTCAGGCAAATGCGTAAATTAGACGCATTAAGGCAACAGCAAAAAGAAGAGGCTTTAAGGCAACAGCAAAAAAAAGAAGAGGCTTTAAGGCAACTCAAAAACAAGCCTTAATACAGCAACAAGAAAACTTATCGAGACTATTTCAAAATTTGTCTATAGATACAAGACATGAGATAGAATTATTAAAACAAGTCACTGTTAACATAGATTTAATAAGGGATTTCCTAAAAAACAGTGAATACAAGTTCTGGATCTCCTATATAAATGAATCTGCATATAAGCTCGTTTTATTGGAGCAATATTCACCAGAATTTAACAGAATAAATGGGCTATTTCGAAAAACAAATAAAAAAATGTTTCAGTGTAAAACAAATAGAAAAAGTATTCAATCCATATTTACGAATGCAATACAAATTGATGAAAATAGAATACAAAAAAAGGTATGGGCACGTATATGAAAAGACCCTCTTCCATGGTACACAAAAAGATAATATTGATAGTATTTGCACAAATAACTTGAATTGGAGATTAACCTCCAAGCACAAGTTTGGAGAAGGGGTATCATTTTCACCAATTTCGAATTATGCTACACATTATTCTGACGAAACTTATGATAAAAATAATGATTGCTGCAAATGTTCTCATAAGTAACGATTGTTTAGGAAATTGTTATATGAACCTTCCTCCTAATGACTGTGATACAACAAGAAATGAAAATGGGCATGTTTTTGTAAAATACGAAGACAATACATTTTACCCAGCTTATATAATACATTATGAAGATATTGAATAGACTAAGATAATACAACAGAATAATTTTGATTTATAATAAAATTTATAAGAATAATAAATATCTACATAATTATGCATTATTTAAATATACCATATAACCAACTATAATACTTTTAGTTTAAGAAAATATAAAATTTATTTTAATTATTGTATTAAAGAACCATTAAGCTTTTTAAAAAATGCTATTACAATAATTGTCATGAGTAATTCTGTAATATTGCATACACTCATGACCTACCCCCTACATCCCCCCCCAATAGTTGCCTACCCGAAATGCATTGTTGTCCATTTTTCAGTACCAGATTAACTGTATTAAGGGGACTCTTTGGATACCATCAAAAATAAAATATATAGATATATCAGCAATATAATTTGGTGTCGGTAGAGGTTCGGGTCTCAACGTCCCTTGACTAACATGGTTACAATTTTCTTTTAGATTGACAAACGTTCATTATACTACCCTTAGGAGGCCCTTTTTTGAAAATATGTCCAATTTTTTTTTTATTTAATTCGAAAACCATTCAAAATCACGTTATTTTTTTTTTTGTATTTTTCGTGAAAATTTCAAAAATGGGCTTCCTGGGGACAGTCTTTTGAACATTGTTCTATTAAGAAAATTTCTTCTTAATTCATTTATTTGCTTAGCTTGCCTTCAAGTCGTCGAGAGCCTAATGCTCTTAAATGGATAATTTTTCAAGGTGGTCAGTCCTCTTAAGAAGTGATATACTTATTTCAAAGAACAAGGAGCAAATAATTGAGACACATAATATAATCATAAAGTCATATAAAAATACGTCTGTTTACAATACACAATACAAGAGGTAACAAAAATAGGTAGACACAATAATTATGCAATATCAGAAATATTAGAATGTTCAAAAGAGTATTGCTGACGATTATTGACTGTGGGTTGACTCAATACTTTTATAAGGCTTCTACAAATGAGACTTCACCATTTTCTGGTAAAACTAATTTGGTTCCATATTTCTTTAAAACTTCAACTGGAAATCGTTATAATTTTGAGAGAGAACATATGCAAATTCCTTAATGAATCATTTAAAGATCGCACGTGTTTTTTTTATTTTTTCTTTTTGTTGTTAATTTTTTTCTGATGTTAATCGACTCTTTTCATCTTCCCTTAAAAAATCTCTTACCGCTACTTTTGCATGTTCTATTTTAATTTGAGGACTTTGTAATATTTTTCTTGAGTATGCCACTCTTTTTGATGTGAACCACGACAAATCGATACAGAACTGTATTTTCTTACCATATCTCCATGTAATACCGAAAAAAATTGTTTCTTTCTTATCTTCAACTTTACCAAATTGCTTCTTTAGCCGAGTGCGTTACACTTTGTATTTATTTCGTTTTTTTTTTTGCCTTTTTTCTATTTGTCTAGAAGTTCTTTCTTTTCATGCCTCCACTTGTATCGATTTCTTTTTGCCCTTTTCCGTCCACCAGTAATTCCACTTGTAGAAGATGTTCCTTACCGATCGATATGCACGTTTTTCATTTCATCTACTGGACTTGGTGATTTCATTCTCTAAAAATCGCCTAATATGAGCTTTCTCTTTTTCCTATGTCATTTGGTTCTCTCGACTCACTCTTTTTGCAGGGCTTCTGACCTCTACGACTCAATACTTTAAACCTTTTATCAATCCAGCATCTTTTATGCCATTCCCCTATTCCATTTCTTTACTTCTTCATATCTCTCTTTGTCTTGTCTTAGTTTTGTTGTAGCTCTTCTCATGCTTAATTTTTTTGTTCTCTTCTTTTCTTCAGTTTTTTCATTTTCTGTGCTAGACTTTGCCATTCTGTTTTAAATAAACAAATGTTATTGAACGTACTTAAAATTAAGCTCCAAGTATTTGAAAATAAACTGAAAGTGACTACTTGAAAATGAACTGAAAGTTGGTTGAAAGGTCTTAAATTATTTTCATTTAAAGTATTTATCCATAAAAAAGGAAGTCATGAGAAAAGATTGATCTAGGGTACAGTGAGGTTATAATGCCTGTGTTCTTGGTACAGTATGTTATTGAGATAATACTCTTAATTAGTCAAAAATAATTATTTGAGTTGTTTTTACTTGTATTTTCTAAGCCACAGAAGGGACAAGTTGATCTGGTTCAAACCTTTTTTCACTATGTTTTATTATATAACACACTTAACACTTCACACAGCTTTTAGAATTTTGCCTGGAAATAAACCTAGTCGAAGTGCTTGTAACCAACCATATTTTTATCACAGTGTCTCTCCATCTATTATTAATTCTATTAATTTTTCTGATGTCCACAGAAGTGAAATCTGATTCTGGATACAACAGTAACATTAAGCATAATAATTTAACAGGGGTCAGACTTTATGTAGCTGAAAAAAATTCCCCGAATTTTCCAGGTTTTCCATAACAAAACTTTATTTTCCCATGATTTTTATTATGAAAATAAACATGATTTTAGATAATTTATTTTCTGTTTTTTTTTTGTGAAATGATTTTTAATTTGATAAGGAAATACTTAATATCTTATTTCGTACTTAGTACGAGTGAGGAGAGCATATTACATTAGATAGTATTAAATTAAAAATAATAATGTCAAAATTATTTTTTATTAGGAAATATATCTAAAATAGTAACAAAATCTGCGACTGTCATTGCATATTGGATTAGATTGCTTTTATTATACGAATACACAGTTCAGAAACATGAAAAATTGAAAAATAAATCCCTTCCCATAAATATTTAAATATATAACAAAAAAGTTGAGATGACTACATATAGTGCATTCATCTTACCTGGAAGGCTGCAAACAGCAACATTTCTTCTTCTGTACAGTCGATTTCTTCATTTAATAATTGCCACTTAGCCTGTTCATAAATTTGATTTATGCGAATAGCATCATACTTGGGGTTAAGATCATAGAACACATAAAATTTAAATTTCAGGCACAATGTGTCGTGTTCCCTCACTCCTTGTTCCATTATGGAAAGTGATGAATCTAACCACCTGCCATTAAAAAAAAAAGGAGTATAGAGAATAAACTATGTTGTCACTTTTTGTATTACCATAAATTAAATATACATAGATAGTTCTCTTGTAAATATTTACGGCTAAAAAATCTGGATATCAAAATTTTTATATTGACACGAGCAGTGCCAAATAGGCACGATACAAATATTTAGCATCCAGACTTTTGTAGTAAACATTTACATAAGAAGTAACTATTAAATTTATGGTAATAGTAAGGATATGCTTAAATACTATAATTCAATAAATATTCATCAGGTAGTTTATACAAGGCCACTTAATGGTTACAATTTAACAAAAAAAGTTCATTTATTGGTCCAACAACGTTTCATTAAGGAGATAGGAGAATATTAAATTCTTAATTAGGCGAACCTACAAATTGTTGATCAAAGGATCAAATTTTACAAACTGTGTTCTCTACAAACATTAATAACAGTAGTCTTTTTAACATTTAATGTTTGTTGTGTTAAAAGTGAATTTTTTAAATGCTTTAATTGGTAATTTTGTCAGAGTCGAAGCCGGGATGTGAATCTGAGGGTTGGTAGACAGTAAAATCAGCTATGTTCGACACTCAACGCTCTCAAGCTTGGCTCTAGCTAATAAGTAAATTACGATTTGTCGATGGTGTACAAGCCCCAAATTGAAATTAGCTATAGTTTGTTGATTATTATATTATTTATATACGATAAGCTTTTCTTAGAATACCAAAGGCCGTTGGATTTGTTATATGTTGCATAGTTTCAGTAATGAACAATTTGTTTTGATTAGAATCACGCTTGCAACTTAACTTCTCAACGGATTCTTTGAGGTAGGTCAGTATACTATAAATATTGGGAGACAACCATTGTACTTTAGATTTTATCGAAATTTCGTCATGGCTTAGAACTTAGCTGCCTACTTGTATCAATTATAGAAATGTCATTTTTTTTTAAATAAACGTATTAAGTCTTGCCAGTGTTTTCCTGATCAGTGAAACTCGCGCGCACAGATTTTAAAAAAAAGTAACCTAAAAGAAAAGCCAACAAATTCAGAAATCATACTAGGCATTTGTTTATCAAAACATTTTGTTAAGAAAATTTTTTCCGAATCATCCCAAAAGTCCTTATCTATTAAAGTCAAATTTTTAAGTCTAAGATAAACCAAATCCCATTTAGCACACCTAGTTATAATTTATTTGCAAAACATTTTATTTCAAATCAGGTGGAAAATATATAGTCTGATTTCTAATTTCATAAAAAAATATTGCTTTTTCATAAAGTTACATTGTATTCTACCCTTAAGTGTATTAACTGTCAAGTTTCCAATACCAAGTTCAATCTTCAACTAAATACAAAACATTCCAGTTTTGATATTAATTGCCCAACATACACAACATTAATTAACCAACTCAAAATCAATGTTGATTATACATTACACAACGAATAGCAATTATTTCAAAAAATCACAGATCCCCTTAATGTAAAAGGATATATAAATTAAAAGAAAGAAATTTGGCAATTATTTACCAAAATGTTAGAGGATTAAACTCAAAATTGGATTTATTTTTCAATAGCATTTGTGCTACTATGGAAGAATATGACGTTGTAGCTATAACCGAAAGTTGGCTAAAAGATGGTGTCTATGATAATGAGATATTTCCAGAAGAATTTCTGATCTTCCGAAAAGATAGATGTTTTGAAACTAGTATGAAGTCTAGAGGTGGAGGAGTACTACTAGGTGTAAAGAATAGTTATAAATGCCATGAAATAGCTTTGGATTTTAGGGATCAATTTATAGACATATTGTGCGTAAAAGTTACTGAGAGTGAGTTTAATCATATTTTTGTATTTGTACTGTATATAGATCCTCAAGATACAATTGCTACTGTAGAAAATCTTTACAGTTTTTTGGAAAATTTACCATTTCTATATAAGAACAATTATGTGATTTTAGGGGATTTCAATACCACAAATTTAATTAAATACTATAGAAATGACTTAATAGATACATATGTAAGAGAATTGATTAATTTTTTAAACTTTTTTGATTGCCTACAACACAATCAAATATTAAACAATTTTGAACATTTATTAGATCTTGTTATATCAAATTTAAATTGTAGGGTTAGTCGAGGCACATTTAGTTTAGTAAATGAGGATGCACATCATCCAACTTTGTACATTGAAGTAAACGTACAAAATCATAAGCTCAAACAATTACCCTCAGTAATTGAGAACTATTATAACTTTAAAAAAGCGAACTTTAATCTCATGTATAGATTATTTGTGGATACTAATTGGTCTGGATTGGAAAACATCACTGATGTCAATGCAGCAGTTGAGTATTTTTATGAAATTATTTATAATGTCTTTGAAATTTGTGTACCAAAAGTTAGAAAATGCAAAAAATATCCTATGGTTCAACAGACAAATTATTAAAGACTTAAAAAATAAGGATAAAATTCGCAAAAGATATCAAGCAACGGGGTCTATCGAGCTTAAAAATGAATATATTAATTTAAGAAGTAAGTTAAAAATTGATATCGATAACTCATACAAAGACTACTTAAATAAAATACAACATGACATTAGGGATGATCCTAAAACATTCTGGCAATACATAAACAATAAAAAAGGATCTGTATCAATACCAAGTGTTATGTATCTAGACGGCATTGAATACAAGAATGGAGAAGGAATTGCGAATGCATATGCCTCACACTTTAATAGTGTTTACAATGTTAATTTAAACAGTGATGATTCACACATAGAAATGAATCCATTTATAGAGCAGATAAATGTAATAGCTGTAACAGATAAAGACATACGTGATGCTGTGAAGAAATTAAAGGTAAATAAATCTGTGGGACCTGATAAACTGCCGTCTTACATTATAAAGGGCTGTATTGACTTCTTCATTTATCCACTGAAATATTTATTTAATTTGAGTTTAAAAACTAACACATTTCCTGACATTTGGAAAGAAGTTAGAATATGCCCTGTATATAAGAAAGGAGATAAAAATAATATTGTTAATTTTAGGCCAATTTCCATACTTTCAGTCCCTGCTAAATTATATGAGTATGTATTGTACCAAGTCATTTATAGCTCGGTAAATTTTCAAATATCAGTCTATCAGCATGGTTTCATGAGAAATAGATCTACTTCTAGTAATCTAATTAACGTCACTCAGTTTATATCAGATGCCCTAAATGACAGAAGTCAGGTAGATGTTGTCTACACTGACTTTCAAAAAGCTTTCGACGCAGTACCACATAGTCTTCTCATCTGTAAACTTAAAAATGAATTTGGTTTTCATGATAATTTTCTAAAACTTATTGAATCATATTTACAAAATCGAAAACAAAAAGTATATGTAAATGGATTTTCCTCAGAATATTTTTATGCTATATCTGGAGTCCCACAGGGTTCCAACCTTGGGCCTTTGTTGTTCCTTATGTACATCAATAGTTTAACTGAAATAATACAATCGTCGAAATATTTACTCTTTGCAGATGATCTAAAAATTTATGCCAGAATTGGAAAAATTGCCGACTGTCTTGAACTTCAAAATGATATAAATGAAATTCATAATTGGTCTTCTAAAAATAAACTATTTTTCAACATAGATAAATGTCATATAATGTCTTTTTCTCGAAAAATTGATCCTCTTATATATGACTATAATATGAATGGAACAACACTGACTAGGGTCGAAACCATGAGGGACTTGGGTGTTACGTTCGACTCTAAACTTAATTTTAATAGTCATATCTTATTCATTACAAGCAAAGCTACTAAAATGTATGGTTTTATTGTTCGTAACACCAAAAAGTTTACAAATATATCATGTATAAAACTGCTTTACATAACTCTTGTGAGAACTCAATTGGAGTACTGTGCTATGATGTGGAATCCTTTTTTATCAGAATCACATTTATGATATAGAGAAAATACAAAACAGGGTCTTAAGATTCTTGCATTTTAAGGAAACTGGTATCTATGATGTAACTACACCCAAAACTGAACTTTTAGAAAGATATGGTCTTCATACACTTGAGAAACGGAGGAAAGTTAACTTTATTATTTATTTACATAAATTAATGCATGGTAAAATAGATGATTCCACATTCCTATCATTATTCTATCTGAATGTGCCTGTTCATCCTACAAGAACATTTAGAACTTTTTTTTAAAACGTGCAAATACAAATTATCAATTAAACTCTCCTTTATATACTATATGTAGTATATTTAATTCAATTCAAAATAATTGTGATATATTTGCCATTTCTTTAAATGCTTTAAAAAATGTACTAAACGATTTATTATAATGTTGTTGAGTTTCCGGAGGGTTTCCGTGAATTTCCTGGAGATTCGGAGATTCTAAAACTACATAGTAGTAAAGTTTACGAGGTTCTGGGAGATTTATGGGGGCCTACCTGAGATTTTACAACACTAATTAATTACAATGTAAGGCATAATCGATATGTATATCTATATGTATAATATTGATTCATTCAAACTATATACTCTAAATTATGTTCAATTATTGTAGCTTTTGTATTCTGTAATAGGGCTATTGCCTGTTGAATACTTTAAATAAATAAATAAATAAATAAATAAATAAGTATTGAACCATTTTTCGCTATTCAAATTTCAAAAAGGTGTAGCTCTATAAAAAATCAATATTTCTTGATGAAATTTGAAATCTGTTGTTATATTTTCCATCTGATTAAAAAAAAGTTTTGCAAATATTTTACAAATTGTCTAAAAAATAACCTGGTGTGTCACACAATTCTTGTAACTTTTTTTCGCAACTTTCAATCGCAATTTTTTTTTACAAAACTTCTTCATTTAGTTTTTATTGCTATGCCTCAAAGTATGGCATGGGTCCTATGCTCCAATACCAAGATATGCCATAACATAAATTTCACCAGCCACCACTGAAATACATATACTATTTAAACATTTTTGGGATTTATCTTATATTTATTTATTTGTTTACTATTTGACAATTTTTTAATTGAAATCTGTTTCATATCAAACTCAAATATCTAAAAAAAAAAGTTTGTGTATATGTATCTGTATGTCTGTTTATATGTGTGAGTAGTGTATATACTTTCGTTTACTGTTTTTTGTATGCACAAGAACTTCTGTTAGACTTAAAATTTGGTAGATATGTAAAACAGTAGGAACCAGAGAATTCTCCTTACTGTAGTTGCGTAATGTGCATCATACATGTTCACTAAAGCTGTGCAATTTTTTTTGTTCCCTGAAATCATGTTAAAAAAAATCCAGGGCACATAAAAATACGATACATATAATACAATATTACTTGATTTTTGTGAATTTCCTGACTTTCTATTCCTTCTTTAAAATTAAAAAAACAGTTAAAGTTAGCCCATATCAGTCCTAGATTATTTTGTCTGAGTACAAAACAGATAACTTTAATAATAACTCACAAAAGATGCGTAATTGTAATTATATTTAGAATGTACTTACGCAACATTCATTCTAGCTTTTTCGACAAGGGATTTGGGCCTAAGAAGATGTCTTCTGGCTTCTGGGTAAGGAGAAGGTGGACTCTGTGCTAGTGAGCTATCAAATGTTCCATTTAATTGTTCCGTACTGACACTACTCGTTATATTTCCGGAATAGTTTAGACTTCCATTTAAATCATTGCCAATCCCGTTTCTTTTCCATGTTCCTGTCTGAAATTTGAAAATAACAAAATACATTATTGTCAGAAAAGTTGTACGTAAATTACTTTAGTATTTGATTTCAAGAACACTACTCTCCAACTTTCACTTCAATACTTCTAATCATTCTCAAGATTTTAGAAAAATAAGAAAATTTTGAACTTTTAATGCCCCGTTTCCTGTAAATGGTGCACATTAGGACAAGCCCGACAAACATATATTTTTTGCTATGTAGTATTACCTCCCGATTTTGTGCCTTGTCATTCTGTTACATCCTGTATATATAGTTTAAGTGAAACAGCATACTCTGATGCCTAAATTAAAAGACTAATATTTAAAAAAATTTTAAATTTATTTTAGACTATGCTTTAAAACTATGCACAAATATTTTTGTTTTACATTGCTTCATTTGATGTGAGTTAATGTATGTTAATTTTTTGGGTAGGGATTAGAGTTTTCAATAAAAGAAATTATAAATTGTTTTTAGAACACGTATACATCTTTACATGACAATATTTTTACATTTTGACAATTTCATATTTTAGAGGATATTTATAAATTTTTTTATTTTGGGATAAATTTTGTTTCCCTACGAAAAAAAAAAATAATAATAATTTGGCCGCTTTTGACCTCATGAGATACAGAGTGAACCACTTTTAACTCCTCACCATTAGAATTTCATACAGAAATAAGGGTTGAATTTGAAAAAGTTGTAGATTTAAAATACATAATTTATTTAGTCCTTCTACAAACTAATACAACTGAAATTTGTTGTTACGATATTAATTGATAGGGAGAATCTAAAAATGCCAACATACATTTTCTAAGCCTACTAGGTTTGGAGTAATGATAATCAACTTTTGATTTTCTTATGGGCGCCTTATTGGATTTTTACATCGCCAGACAATAAATAAATAAAATTACAAATATAGATTTTTTTACAAAAGGAAAAAAAACAGTATTTGGTTCATTATGAGTTAGTGATGTACACAGGGATGAACTTTGTTTTTTTCAAATTACACTAATTTCATATTACGGTTATGATGCATAATTAGGTTACTCTCGGAATTGAAAATCATATCATGTCAAATACCAACCGAGTGGCTGGAAGACCAAAAACAGAGTAGACAGTCATTCTAAGTTCTTTCTGTCTGCTTACAGCACATAATTCTGGAATTTACCATCACTAACCTTGCAGGTTAGTTTGCTGCTGCGACTCCTGTAAGCTTTAAGGACCGTAGGATTGTCCGGCATGAGGAAACGGAAAACAAAAAGGAATCAAAAATACTTTTTTGTAAAAATGACATATATAGGCAACTTTTTTGTCTTTCTGGCAATGTGAATATCTAATATGGCGTCCATAGGAAAATCAGAAGTTGATTACCATTCCTCCAAAACTAGTAGACTTAGAAAATTTCCATTGACATTTTTAGATTCTCCATGTCGAATAATATCATAATCAAATTTTATATTGGTTTGTACATAGAAATTCTATGAGGAAATAACGAAATTGTGTAATTATTTAATTTTTTTTTAGAATTTTTCAAGAACAGAGTAAGTATGTCAAATCTGAAAGCATCTTTTCTGTTAAGACTGATAATAATAATAATAATAATAATATAATAATAATAATAATATTTATTTACAAAATAGATAGATAAATACAAATGGGTAAAAAAATTTGAATTACAACTATTAAGTACAAAATACAAAATAATGAGGCATAATCTGGATTTCACAAATAAATATAGAAAATCCATTTAGGCTTATTCAAAGCCTGTCTATGGATATATTTCACTCAAGTAAATGCAAAAACTACAGAAAGAATTCAGAAAATCATTTAAATTTTAAGTGATTCAAGACAACATAAAAAAAATAAAGAATAATTGAATAGTAGAAAAATTAAATAAAATAAAACAAAATAAAATTAATCGATTTGAACAAATAAATAAATTGCCATTTCTTTATCTCAATGACATACTAAATAAAATTGAAAAACATAAATAATTTAAAATATTAATTCAATGGAGGGTCAATTATATTATGCAATAAATTTCTATCGTTTGAAGTAATCCATGTTTTTAACTTCTTTTTAAAAAGTTGCATTGTTTTTATGCTTTTCATAAAGTTTGGTAAAATATTAAAAAGTTTTGGTCCAATATAGACAAAACATCGTTGGCCAATACTTTTATATGCCCTAGATAAAACTAAGTGGAGAGCTTCTTTATTTCTAGTGTTACGCTCATAACTAATCTCTCTTACATATTGTTTATTTTTAAACAAAAATAAAATAACCGTTTTAGAGAATAGCTGCCTTAAATCTAATATATTCAATTCTGAAAACAGTTGTTCTGTGGGGTATCTAAAGGGTTTGAAATAAATAATTTTTAAAATTTTCTTTTGAATTATCTCAAGAGGTTCCAAATACGTTTTTCTTACTCCTCCCCATCCAATTATACCATATTGTAAAATGGCTTCTGTGAAGGCGTAATATAATATTTTGAGCTGATACAATGGAAGAATTTGTCGACATTGGTAAAATTTAAACATTAGGACACGAATTTTTGTTTTAACATTGTTTACGTGTACGTCCCATCTTAGGTGTGTATCGATAAAAATGCCAAGATATTTGATTGACCCAGTAAAAGAAATAACAAGATTATCAATTGATATAGTGCTGAACTCAGGTAGGTATTTTCTATAGGAGGTGAAAGGTAGAATTTTAGTTTTATTAATATTAACTGTCAATAAATTTGCACTAAACCAATTTAACACTCTCCTTAAGTCCCTTTCGACCAGTTCCTTTACATCAGCCCAAGAATGTCCAGTATACAATATAACAGTATCATCAGCAAAAGAAATGATAGTTCCAGAGGAATCTAACGTAAATAAGCTGTTTAAATATATAGTAAATAACACAGGCCCTAAAACTGTACCCTGTGGTACACCACAGGTCACAGTATCTTCATCACTAAACACATTATTTATTTCAACTTTTTGTTTCCTTGATTCTAAATAGCTTTTAAACAGATTAAGAACGTTCCCTCTAATTCCGATGTTTTCCAATTTATCCAGCAAAAGCCCATGACTTACGGTATCAAAGGCCTTTGCTAGATCGATAAAAACACCCAGGCATGGTTTTTTATTGTCGATTGCACTGTATATTAATGAAGTCAGTTCAGCAATTGCGTCTTGAGTTGACATATTTTTTCTAAAACCATACTGCCTACTGGCTAAAATTTTATTTTTATCTAAGTAATTTACTAACCGCGATTTTATAATTTTTTTCAAATAATTTCGCAATCGAGGATGTTAACGAAATCGGGCGATAGTTTGAAATATTGGTTTTACTGCCTCCTTTGAACAATGGTCTAACCGTTGCAATCTTAAAATGTGTGGGAATCTTTCCACATTCGATGCATTTATTTATAATAAAGCATAAAGGTTCAGCAATAAAATCAATTGTTGTCTTCAATATTTCATTTTTTATACCGTCTGGGCCCGGTGCTTTATTATTCTTAAGTTCCAAGACTACCTGTTTAATTTCTCTTACGTTAGTATAGTCCAAATACATAGAATGAGGAAAATTCACATTTTCATTTTCTAATGGTACCTGAACAATCTCAGATGCAAGCCTTTCGCCAATATGAGAAAAATATGTATTAAACTCGCAAGCTATGTGATGAGGATCTGTTATTTCATCGCCATTCTCTGTTATAATTTTATTTACATTTTTTTCATCGTTTTTGTAATTGTTAGTAAAATCTTTCACAACATTCCAAAGAGTTTTATTACAATTTGTGTTGCAGTCTATTTTAGATTTAAAGTAATTATATTTTGTTTTCTTTATTAATGAATTTAGTTTGTTTCTGTAAATAATATAGTCACGTTTTATTTGTTCATTCTGTGGATGCCTTACATGTTTTTGAAACAGTTTATCTCTATTCTTAATTGAAATAACTAGTCCCTGAGTTATCCATGGTTTCTTTTTTTTAATCTTATTAGATTTTAAAAATTTTTGTATAGAATCTGAAATACATTTTACGAATGTTTTTCAAATTTAACTGTTCCTCTATTTCTGATAGTTTGTAATATCCTGCTGGTGGATTTAAGAATGGTTCACCCTGTATAGTCTAGAAATAAATAACTTGAATGTCATAACAAATTTTGTAATTTCTGTCTCTTTTAATTGGGGATGTGAAAAGAGGTGACCCTTCATGGAATCGCTCTGTACATAGGTTTTTAATTGTTTATAAAAATAGACCTTAATAAAATATAAGATTAAATTATTATTAAAATTGTTGGGGCTGAGGTTCTAAAATTCTTGAGACGACTCTGGACATAGTAATTTGTCATATTAAAAAGTATGCAGGCATCCATTATTTAAATGTGACTTTATGGTTGCCTATGTAGCAGTATAAGAATCAGAATTATCATTCAGAATTACTCGCCAAACTTCACTTGATTCATAATATAAATTTTACTGATGTATTAGTTGACCAATTATTTAGAAATCTATTTTGTGTACCAAGGTACATTAAGGATGTTAGGAAATTATGTTATTCTGTAAACATGTAAGTCTCTAGTTTCGGAATTTAAACGAAGGATACCTATGAGTTAGACTTAGAAACTTACTAACTTGAGGAAATATTCAGTGTATTTGTCCATATATTATTTATTGTCTTATGATTATAATGTTTACATATTAATTAGCAAAAAACTTACATTTCCAACAGGACTGCTGATAGGTGTGGAAGATGGGGGTACCCTAGATGGTGTTACAGGTGCACACATAAATGGAGATTTATCCAGACTTCCCGTACTACCTATGGGGCTACTGTTTGCAATAAATGTATTGGTATCTGTTGGCAAATGTCCATTTTTTTGTGTTCCATTCTGATCAAATTTTTTCTTTGGCATATCTTTATAGTTATATTTTAAATGATTGTATTCTAGAGGTTTACAAAATGATATTTCTTCCGGATGTCTTATACCTAGATCTTTGCAAACTTGTGCTACTGCTGAGAAAGTTTTTATTGAAAAGTCTACTCTCATATCGAGGTATCTAAGATCAGGCAGTTGTACTCTGAGATTTTTGTGCATAGGGGTGAAGTGGAGAAGGGCATCTGCATGAACACCACACTGGTCGAGAGTTGACCGAGTCCTTGTCAACCACACATTCTGTTCGGGCCACCATAAGGCATGGTCAGACCAATCCATAGAAATTTCTGAAAATAAAACAATAGAATACATTTGATGTGTATGAGTAGTTTTACTATCAGTAGCAAAAATTTTATCAAATACTGGAAAACCAATATACTTAACAATATAATTTAATCTATAATATGCCACATCCTGAACATAATATGTCTTAATTTACATGAATTTTTGTACTTGTATTCTTCCAGTAGAAGCATATTATACAGGGTTTCCCTATATTGCACCGACAAACTACATACAACAATGTTATTTTACGTCGAAAATTTTACTAATACTGTTTTTGAGAAAAATGTAGCGCTACAGAAATTCAAGGCTCCAAAGTTGAAATCATTAAATACTCAATTTTCCGGGAGCCACTGAGGCTTTTTAAGGCATTTTTCTGAAAAACTACTACCCGCGAGAAAAAAAGAGGCGCAAAAGTGTTTTAATTTTCAATTTGCCGTTAAGTGATGCTTTGAAAACCTCAATTACTTCCTATCAAGTGTGGCATCAACTCCTTTACCTCCAAATTACCCTTTGCAGCAACTAATTTCCTTTATAATACACAGGGTTGCTGGAACGTATATGAAATGTAAGCCTACCTAGTTTCCTTAGAAACGTTTCAACAGTTCCTGAGGATTTGAGGATATAATCTTTTCAATCTTCAATTTTGGCTAGCTCTATTTTTGCAGGGAATTATTTTTCGGAAAAACAGTAGTGATTATTAAATATAAGGAATTCAATAATAAAACTATTAAAAAGTATAGGTTTTTGCAATTGGTATTTTTTTCAATTTAGTTATCAGGATATCATTTGCAGACCATTAGTATCTGATTGTGAACTCGAAAGAGTCCTGACCGGAAATCATAAACAAGCGAGATTGTGCGCCTGAAAATTACAATGCAAGATAAATGGCGTTGTTTTAATCACCGATGAAACTTGAGTGAAAAGATTTTCAGATGATTGCAGAGTTAGGGTATGGACTAGGCCAGGGCCAGGGATAGCTAGAAATCGTCCATCAAGGTCAAGAAATCTATTCTCATGGCGGTGGTTCAATCATGATGTGGGGTGGCATATATTTCAATGGACAATATGTCTTGTTTATTCTTGAGAACGATGACAGCTCAGTTGTAAGTATTCATATACAACATTATTATTCGACTTCATGGTGTCATCGGTGAGAACGGTTTTTTCTTGGATGATAATGTCCATCTTCATCGTGGAAAAATCGTTACCAATACCAGTTCACTGTGTAAAACATTGGCACCTCCGGCACTTCCACTCCACCGAGGTCACTAGACCTTAATCCCACTGAGCACATGAGATGTTCTAAAGAAACATACATGAACCTCATCCACAAACAATATGAAACTTGAAAGCAAACATTTAACGAATTTGTGCCAATATCTTTTAAGATTCCATCAACAATATAATTGACAGTATACCTATCGGTATACCTTGACGATGTCAAGCTGCTATTGAAGCACATGGGGGTATACATCTTATTGAAATTGAAGAATCGATATGCAGCTTCAAATAAGATTTGTATTTTTTTATTTTGGTTATTTTCTTGTGAATAAAATTGAAAAATGGAATTATTTGTGCTCAATTTAATGAAAAATTAATATAAATTTCTTATTCAACTTTCATTATAAACAACTTTTGGATCGCATGACCGAGTCCAGCCTTTTGAATAACGCTGTATAATATATTTTTTCTTTGTCACTGAATAAATTGTCACAATAATATGTTCGTAAGCTACAATAGGCAGAGGATACGGTACCTGATGTTGAATATTAAACAATAAAGATAATAATATAAAATTAAGTTATATTTCAATTGTGTTTTATTTTCGGATACACCTCTGAGCCATCTACGGATATCCGGTGAATAATTTGACCATGAAACATCATACTGACGTCAACTTATTAACCTCAGGTTTCCTTCTGATATATGTGATTTGAGGAATTATTTCTGTAATAATGTTCTGGTAATCGAAATAACTAACTTGTCTAATTGTCAATTAATAAAAATACTAATAGTGATCATCAATATATATTTAATTAACCTTAACCTTAATATTAATTTAATATTTTGGTTTAGAGTACTATTACTCTGTGTGGAAAAAATGTCAAATGAATTTCCAATGAAAATTAAATACTACTTTCTAGGTATAGTCGGGCCACTGTAAGATTGCAACTTTCTTCCTAAAGAGTCAAAGCCAGATTCATTTCAAACAACTGAGAAGCGATCATACAAAACGCAATAAATCCACTTAGAACAACTTCCAGTAAATTGAAAACGTGTTCTACCAGAAATGTCTTTAAGAATATAAAAACACCAAATGGTAATAATGAGTACTACAGTTTGTTTCATTTATAATAGGATTTATAACGGTTTAAGTAAAGAAAAGTCACATCTTTTTCTAAAAAACTTACGGTCATAACTTATAGTTCGTAAAAATATTTCGTAGATAATACTAAAAAATATTAATTGCTAATACAAAAAACTAAAATTAACCAAAAAAATTAAATGTGGACACAGTCATATTCTCGCTTTTCTTCTTCTTCTAGGTCATTACAATTTGATTGAAATCAAAATAAATTGTGTATCATGTTGGATTTATTACGTTTGTATTGAACCGCTTACATTCGGGGTTAAATTTTGTAGGGGAATTATTGGGTTCTGAATGATTCTGATATCGTCGTTGGATTTATTTCACTGAGGACGGATCAATCGGCGCAGCATGATATAGAACCTCAATATGCATCGATTTGACCCCCATTTGTGTTCTACGAAATTTCTTAGTTTAGGAGTTATTTAAGTTTTCGTGTATTTTTAGCTAAACTCCAGTTTTGCTCACAAATGTCGTTATTCTGGCTTAACTAATAGTAGTAGCGTCATGATTTTTTTTCTATGAACGTAGTCCAACTGTGGACCTATCATCCTGAGAAATATTTATTTTATTGGAACCGAAACTATTTGGCAAAAAAAATATGCTTCTTAAAATTTTATTAAAACAAAAATTATTCCTTAACTTTACAAGACTGCGAAAAATAAAAAGATAAAAAAAAATTTAGTAACCATTTTAAAAATTCCCCTACTTTACCTGGCATTCTACCTAACGAATATCATTCAGCTAGCCCCTTGACTTTACATCGAAAATTTTAAATTTTGTGCAGTGTAAAAGGCGGAAATCCCACTTTTTAACTAAGAAGCAGAAGGTATCGTGGATGAGGCTCGCACAAAGGATGCAAACCGTGAACACATGTGTTTCGGACTTTATGGATGGAAGATGTTACTGAGGGAAGAAATATCCTCTATTATTTTACATTCCTTGGGTAGGGAATTCCACGCATGTAGTTATAGTTGCCATCGTGGCAATATTGTCTGTCGCCCTGTAAACACGAGATCTTTCAATTACAGCCACAAATGAGCGACTAGCTGCTCGTCAGTGGTTTCCTTTGTGTCGTTGTCTTAAATTGTGCCCATCCTTTCAACTTAGCAGCACCGTGCCGATAAGGACCTTAAAAGTCCGAAACATATGTATGGACGGTTTGCATCCTTATGCGGGCCTCATCCATTACACCTTCTGCTTCTTAATTAAAAAGTGGGATTTTCACCTTCTACACTTTGCACAAAATTTAAAATTTTCGATGTGAGGTCATAAGGCTAGCTGAATGAGATTTGTCGGGTTGATTGTTAGTAAATTCCTACATTTTTGTCTCTTCTTATTTTTCGCTAGTCTTGTAAAGTTAAGGAATAATTTTTGTTTTAATACAACTTTCAGATTTTTTTTTGCCAAATAGTTTCAGTTCCAATAAAAAATAAATTCTCAGGGTGAAAGGTCCACTATTGGACAACATTCATAAAAAAAATCATGACGCTACTACTAATAGTTAAGTAAGAATGACTAAATTTGTGGGCAAAACCGGAGTTTAGCTAAAAATACACGAAGTCCTAAATAACTCCTAAACTAAGAAATTTCGTACACACGGGAGTCAAATTGATGCGTATTGAGGTCCTCCATCACCCTGCGCTGGTTTGTCCGTCCTCAGTGAAACACCCAATCGATTTATTTCGTTTTGTATGATCGCTCCTCAATTATCCAACAAAGTAATAATTTATTACTTTGTTGGTTACTCTATTACTAATAAATCACTTATGCGCGTATACCTATGTACAACTGGTATGTTGATAATTAAATTTTAATTTTTGTCCATGGGCCGATTTTTATTTTTTTTTATTGTTAGTTATTTATTTTAAAATTTATTTATGTTTAAAAAAATAAAAAGTTTCAATTTATAAATTTTAAAAAAAGGTAGTAGATTATTTTTTTTATAAAAGTTGTGTGTTAGGGTTTCTAAGTTTTAAAAAACTTTTTTTTTAAGGTGGATCAACCTTTAAGGAATAAAATTAATTACGGCTTTAAAGAAAGTTGCAACAGCCTGACCATAGGTAAATAAATTTAAAAAGAAATTGCCAACACAAGCATATCAATACTAATTTGTTTGGTTATACGTAGGCGATTAAATATCACATATTTATTATTTTATTCAAATACCTTTAACAAATATTTTACTAGATATTTATCTATTATAAAACAAACATTTTATGAATATTAATTCAGTACACAAATAAGCTGTTTTGTAAATTTAAATAAACTTTCATTTTATATGCTAATTATGTTAATGTAAAATTAAAATAAAGTTGTTTATCTAGCATAATCCTCTAAAATTAGATTTTACTTGTATGCCAAGTTTTGGGCTGCAAGTTAAGCTATAAAATAAACTTTAATCCTCGAATTACATTCACGATTAAAATACACTGTATTCTAGTTCTCTGAAACTTAACATTTGGAAGGTGACAACCTTGGCCTAAAACGCTCATTTTTGCAAACATGAA
The DNA here is from genome assembly GCA_029963845.1 of Rhamnusium bicolor. Lineage (NCBI taxonomy): Eukaryota > Metazoa > Arthropoda > Insecta > Coleoptera > Cerambycidae > Rhamnusium > Rhamnusium bicolor. Next base: position 286,726 of record JANEYF010001071.1, read on the forward strand.
AATAACTAAAAAACAATAAATAAAGGTTTGCTTCCACATGTAACTTCGTGTAACTTCTATTTGAAGAAGCACATACACATGACCCATATTTGCAAACTAAAAAGATAAAATTTGAATGACTGAAATATGCATCTAAAAAACACGTTTGTCAATATAATAAAATTAAATACAACATTTATCATTTTCAATTTTGGTGAATTTCAAATAATAGCACAAGGGTCGTGCCAGTGGCTCACGAGGAGGGGTCCACCAGTCTGCAGCCCGCCCCCTCTTTTTGTCGATATGCGATTTTACGTACTATTAGATGAATTATCTTTTGTTGATGTATTACCTACTCTGAGATTTTTTTATCTGACCTTTTATAATACCTATAATATGTTAAAATGTACTTATTTATATTTTTTTTGGCTGAATATACAGGGTGTTTCAGATGTATGTGACATAGTGTAATGGGAGATAGAGCACACCTAGCTGAGTTCAAAACACCCCCAAACTTACCATTGAATATTAACCGTTTTAGAGATACAGAGCGATTTATAGTTTTTGTTTAAAAGTGTAGTCGACCATATTTCTGGAACTACTTTAAATATTTGGATAAAATTTGTTAAAAATATTATACACTTTTAGTTCAATGAAAAGCATAATTTACTTTTGAAAAATTCAGGACCGGACTCAATTTTTTTAATGTTGTTCTTAGTGCCAATAACATTACCCTGTGTATCATTTTTTGGTAAATAATGGCAACCAACGATAACGTCACTATTTTATTAATTTTACTTAAATACCATACAGTAATTAAGCATCATTTTTTTTGGACAAGAAATACACATTTATAGAAAATTTTACGGTTCGTGCAAGGCTGGACTCGCTTAAAATTCCATGATTAAGTAAATGTTATTTTAATTTGTTATTCACATTATGTAAATCATTTCTTATATAAAAGTTAATACTGATACGAAGTGCCTGTTATTTGTTTTTTTTTATATGCTGCGCTTCTACGCTCTTTTAGATTAAAAATTCTCATTTAAAATAACATACATTCCATTTCTTACATGGAAAAAAAATTAATGTTAATCATGAGACTTGTATTAACAAGCACAATTAAAATCAGTTATTAAATTATGGAAAATAATATTAAAATATTAAAGAAGGTTGGCAATTCATTATAACAAAATAAAGTAAAAATGGAACTTGCTAAGCACAATTTACAACTTATTGTCAAAAAAAAAATTAATTATCAGAACAATGCAATTAATTAAAATTACAACAGATTTTTAGATTTTCAAAATAACCACCTCCGGCTGCAATAAATTTTTGAAAAAGCTTAAAAACATTTTTTACTGATCCATCACTCATTTCCGAATTATTTCTAATGGTATCACATACACTAATATTTTTTTCTAATAACTGTTCCCATGTATCCAATTCTTCGTTGTCAGGGCTATTTAATATAAATTACCCACCCATTATTATCGTTATTATTGCCTATAGAAAAAAAGTTTTAAATAAAAATTGTGTGGTTCTGACTGAATTTTGTTAAAATGTCATCAAAAGTACAGTAGCGTGCAGATTTCAGGGGATACCCTGTATATCATAAAATTTTTGGAATGATCCTTTATTCTTGATTTCAAAAATATACCATATGTTACCCCTACCATATACCGTTTTTGAGTTATTAAACGTCGAATATCTTAGTTAAAACTAGTTACTGTAAATATGGAAATGTTAGCATTATTAAAGTGAGCTATGAAAATGACAACTGTTATGTTTGATAAGTGACATTTCTTTAATGAAATAATCAAAATGGTTTACAGTGAGGAAGAAAAAAACCAAATATTTATACAAAATAGATAAAGATTTATTTAGTAAATTTAAATATAAATAAATGATCTCATAAAAGATGTTCGATGTGTCCACCATTATTGTCAATGCATAATTGATAACGTCTTCTTATATTTATAATTGCACCGGAAATGGCTTCATTATTTATATTATTCAGATTGTTTATTTCAAGTCGAATCCTGTCTTTAACTACTTGAATACCATTATTATTTTTATTATTATTATTATTATTATTGAGAATGTATTTTAGAAATCCCCAAAAAAATGAATCCATAGGGGTCAAACCCAGACTGTTAGGTAGCCATTTAATAGGTCCATTATTCCGTATCCATATTGGGAATACATTATTCAAATGATCTCGCGGGTAGGACACTATGCGGAGTTGCCCCATCCTGTATCCAAATCATATCATCAAGTTCGGCTTCCAGAAAATTCTACAAAGGAATATTTTCTGCTTCTGGGATAATTATTTCCAGATAGACCAGTTAAAGTATAATCATAAAATATAGGCCCAACAATTTTGTTTCTGAAAATTCCACACCAAACGCTAACAGATTTTCTTCCTGATTTTTTTATTTGTTTTACCAATCTTTTTCTGTTGTGCTTGTTTTCCCACGATCTTCGATTTTTCCTATTAAAAGCTTCTGTCATAGACAAGGATGATTCATCAGTCCATAATATGTTAGTAAAAAAATTGGGTTCTTCATCCAACTTTTGAATCATCTGGCGGCAAAAGTCCAGCCTTTTTCTTTTATGAGCTCTCTGTTAAAACTTGTACGGGTAATATTTTATATGGTCTGTAGCTGTTATTTTTTAACGTACGTTGCATTTTGGAATAACTTTTACCTAATTGATCAACTCCATTATTTATATTACATTTAGAATTTTCTAAAAAATAATACAATGTTTCAAAAAAAGTCTATTCGCGAATAAATATAGATGGGCTTACCATCGAAATAAAGCAGTATATCTAGTTGTTCTTCCTGGTTTGCTTGAACTACACGCTTTTTCTACTAAAACTGGAGGTATTATTCATCTTTCGGTAAATATTTTTGAATGTATTTTCTGATGGGGTTGGACGATTTGGATACAACATCCTATATGCTCTTTTTGCTGCACGTTTATTTTTGTTATTTTGTATATAACAAATAAATATTTGGACTTTTTCTTCCTCACTGTAAACCATTTTGATTATTTCATTAAAGAAATGTCACTTATCAAACATAATAGTTGTCATTTTCATAGCTCACTCCAATAATGTTAACTTTTCCATATTTACAGTAACTAGTTTAACTAAGATATTTGACGTTTAATAACTCAAAAACGATATATGGTAGGGGTAACATATGGTATATTTTTGAAATCAGGAACAAAGGATCATTCCAAAGATTTATAATATACAGGGTATCCCATTTAAAAAAAATATTATTTTTTTGTACCCCCTGAAATCTGCACGCCACTGTATTTTTGATAGCATTTTAACAAAATTCAGTCATAAGCATACAACTCTTATTTAAAACTTTTTTTTCTATAGGCAATAATAACGATGATAAGGGGTGGGTAATTTATAATGAATAACCCTGTTCACCTCTGACTTCATTCAGTTGGCCCTATAAAAATATAGTCCTGAGATGTAAAATCAAAAGATCTCGGTGGTTAGTTAACAGGAACTCTTTCGACCGATCAATCTGTTGGCAAAAATTTAATTTATATGAAGGCTTTAATAAAAATCTGGCAAAACGCTGAAATAAAATTACTCCAACTTTCCTCAGGGCCCTATTCTGTGGTTAAGATAATATTTTTGTGTATGGTTTTTGCAAGGGAAATGGGAGAGATGCAAAAAGAATGTAAACGGATCACTGATTATCAAATCATATGACATTTTCAAAGATATTCCAACTTTAGACATTTTTTTTTATCGAGTTTCAAAAATGATATACATAATGTGAATAACAAATTTAAATATAAAATGTACTTAATCATGGAATTTTAAGCCCTGTCCAGCCCTGACGACTCACTAAATTTTCAATAAATGTGTATTTCTTGTCCAAAAAAGTGAAGATGCTTAAATAGAGTAAATTTAAGTCAAATTAATAGTAATGTTAGCTAGTCGATTGCCTTATTTGTAAATTTTGGTCAATTAGTGTGTGTGTAAATATTTATTGGGAAATAACCGTATCATCAAATATTATGATATTATTTTCTACACTGATCCATTGACTTTTTAAACGTTTACTAACATTTACCAAAAAATGTTACACAGGGTGATATTATCGGCAATTAGAGCAACATTATAAAAATTGAGACCGGTCTTGGAATTTTTCTAATAAATAATGCTTTTGATCGGACTAGAAGAGTACACTTTTTTTTAGTTTGGGTCGTAGACCATGTAGCCAGTCGCTATAAGGAGTAACTAAACCTAAATCGAAAAATGGGAACTTATGTGAAGAAAGACAGGGACCATTCTCTTCGGGTTCGCTAGGCATTATATTATAACTCTGACAATACAGGCAAGACCTCGGTAGACAGGGAGAACTAACATAAGGAAAGACAAAGTGCTTACAAAATTAACTTACAATTTAATTTTAGTCTTTTTTAAATAATTAACAATACTATCATATATTTTCCTTGATCCAATTGACAACAGGTGTAATAAATATCATAAACATTACAATTTTGAATAATATTTTTAACCAACAGAGTATAATATTTGTACCAAATGTTATCAAAATATTTAAAGCCGTTCCAGAAATATGGCCGACTACAGTGTTAATCAAATACTATAAAACGCCCTGTATCAAAAATTTGTTAACATCAAGGGTGTTTGGCGGTGTTTTGAGCTAAGCTAAGTGTGCTCTACCTCCCATAACAATATGTCACTTTAAATTTAAAACACCCTTTAGATCTCTAAGCCAACTTGTCTTTCCGTCGTGAATAACAAATCCTGATCTGCCTTTTCGTCAGGATAACCAAATCCTCCAATGATAAATAAATTCGTTGTCGTATGACGTTATATGCCCATCTCTTGCCATAATATTAATAACACGTGTTTTTAATTGAAAAATTAAAACTTAATAAATGATAAAATAAAGGGTGGTTCAATAAGAGCGCAATATTTCAAGGTTCAATAAAACATGGTTTTCTGTAGCAAAATATTGAAATATTTATTGAGTTATAATGTAGACATTTGGGAGTTATGTACGGAACAACACATCTGGTAAATGGCCGCCACGGCTTTGCTGGCATATGCATACTCTTTTGGCGAAATTTTGAATAACGGTGTTGCATACATGTGGCGATATTTCGTTGATATATCATCTAATTTCGGCCTTCAATGCTTCGGTGGTTGCGGGCTTGTTGGCATAAACCTGTGACTTCAGATAACCCCACAGCCAAAAGTCCAAAGGTGTTAAATCGCATGAGCGTGGCGGCCAATTCTAGTCACCAAACCGAGAGATGACACGACCAGGAAAACACTCGTGCAAGACCGTCAATGTTTCACGGGCGGTATGGCAAGTGGTACCATCCTGCTGAAAGCATATGTCGTTGAGAGCAATATCTTCCAATTGAGGCACAAAAAACTGGGTTATCATAGCACGATAACATTCGCCGTCATCGTTACTACATTACTTGCCTCGTCTTCGAAGAAAAACGGCCCAATGATTTCTCCAGACCACAATGTACACCAAACAGTAATACGTTTTGGATGCATTGCTTTCTCATGAATCATTCGTGGATTTTCTGAGCCCCAAATGCGGCAGTTTTGCCTATTAACGAAGCCATCGAAGTAAAAATGGGCCTCATCACTGAAAATGATTTTGTCCGCAAAATCGGCATTCACTTCTTGTTGTTGAAGGATCCAATTGGTGAATTCTCTTCGTTGTGCATGGTCTGTTGGCAGAAGTTGTTGAGTTAATTCGACTTTGTAGGCATGGAGATGCACATCTTTAGTGAGAATACGCTGAAGAGTGGCTGTTGTAACGTCCAGTTCTTGTGCACGATGACGAATCGACGTCCCTGGACCCTCGGCCACGCTCTCCTAATCTGCCGTGAAGTTTTGTTCTGAACGACCTCTACGAGCTCGTGTCGTGTGTTTCACATCACTAACAGAACCAGTACTTTCGAATTTTTCGATTATTCTTTTCACAGTAGATGAATGAGAAACATTATTTCGACCGAAAATTGGACGCACTTTACGAATCGTGGCAATCAAACTTTCACCAATTTGATAATAATATTTAACAATCAGGACGCGTTGTTCTATCGTGTAATGCTCTATGTTTACTAACTTCCATCTGTCTCCTATCAATCTGGCATGTCATAATCTTGTGACATCATCACAGCCAAACTGGCGCGCAATTCAAATCTTGCGCTCTTATTGAAACACCTTTTATATGTTTAGTTTTACTCAAAAATGTACGTGCGATAGAAACAATTGTTTGGTTTATAAACAATTATTCCATTCACCAATTCATTCAAGAATGTTTCAATGTACTTACAGTAGGTGTAAACATAACAGGTGTTACTTTTTTATTTATTTATTTTTTCTAATTAAAGACTTGTGGTGGGCAGCGGTTATGCATTATTTCAATATATCTTCAGCCCACCTAGAGATTTGCGTCAAATTCTTGTGGGAGATTATTATAGCAATCGCAGGAGGCGTATAAATAAAATTAACCTTAACAGTAATGAAGAATTCTTTTACAAATGAATATTTGTTCAAGTTTATGCAGAACTTCATATTATACAAAGTGGCCAGCTATATTTTAATGCATTTTGATCTTGATTAATTTTGGAACGATGGTGCGGTTTTCGCAAATTAATTTTGGTTGACTGCAACTTTGTTATAGTCGGACCGCTGTAGGTTTGCAACTTTCGCCTTAAAAAGTCAAAGCCATAAATAATGTTATTCGGTTCAATTGTCAGCAGTACTCCTCGAAATTCCATAGAGGTCAGCTGTTCACTGTTGTACTGCTCGAACAGATGACAAGGGTCCAGCATTTCCTTTTTCGCGGGTGAAATAATTTTCCATCTTTAGTATAAACTAACGTTCATTTCGAGCTAAATGTTTTCCTTTCTAGAACTACTGATAGAATGTGTACGCGAGAACAGAGTGCTTTATGAAACGGAGAACTATCATTTAGTTTCTTTAAAAGGTTAAATTTCTCATGAGTACTCCTTTTCTTTAAATAATCATTCATCCATACAGACTTTTTACGTTTTTTTGGTAACACTGTATAATAATACTATAGTGTCCATTTCCGAATCTGATTCTCTTCAGAATGTAAAGAAAGTTCGTTAGCAGCAAACATTACATACTTACTACCAAAAACTGCACATATGAAACTAGAATCATTGCGTTCAATATGTGCTCACCAACAGAGGTAGAGTTTCAGGAATAGTTTTCCTCTGTTGTACTCTGAGGCTGTGCAGTGCTCAATTACGGTCTACTTGGAACTGTAGCTGGAACTCAATGTATTTAAAAAAAAAAGCGTAGCCGGTCTACTAATTTAACCTTTTAAAGGAATTGAATAATACCAGGTAAACCTTCCGTACACAAGCAAAATAATGTAATGATATAAACTTTTCTAAAAGAAGCATGTTCCCTGAAGTTTAATATCCGGCTTTTTTAAAAAAATTTTTTTTAAACAAAAAAAAAAACCAAAACAATTTAAAATTCCCTTTTTTTTCCCCCCATTTTTATTCTTTATTTTTTTTTTAAAAAAAAAAAATAATATAAAAAAAAAAAAAAAAAAGGGTTTTTTCCCCCCCCAAAAAAATTTTTTTTTTTTTAAAAAAGCAAACCCCCCGTTTTCCCCCCCTCCCCTCGCCGCCCCCCCCCTTCCCCCCCCCCCCCCCCCCCCCCCCCCCCACCCCGTGGGGGGGGGGGGGGGGGGGGGCCCGTTTTACACGGTTTTTTTTTTTTTTTTTTTTTTTTTAAAAATAAATATTTTAAAAAAAAAAAAAAAAAAAAAAAAAATATTTTTTTTTAATAATTTTTTTTTTTTATTAAAAAAAAAAAAAAACCCCCCCCCCCCCTCCCTTCCTCTTTCCTTTGTCGGGCCCCGGGGGGGGGGCCCCCCCCCTCTTCCTTTTTTTTTTTTTTTAATATTTTTTTTCTTTTCCCCTAAAAATTTGTTCTCGCATACGCATTTTATCAGTAGTTCTATTTTTAATAAAAAATATAACAACTGATATAAGTAATATTCTCAAATTTGGTAGAGACCGACAGTGATATAGGAAAATTCTGTGCAGTTTACAGAGATCGCAGGCCAGCAGAGGCGAGGAATGATCTTAGCTGAGTAGTTACTTAGGATGTATTGGATTGGATCTTGACGAGGAATGGCCTTGAGTGTGATTACGATAAATGTCTTAGGAATTGTGAAGTTTAATAATGGCTGAGCGAAATCATTGAAGAAAAGCGATCTAGATGTCTTTAGCAAATGATAAAGATTTAGTATTTAAATTAGACCATCGATTTATGAGATTTAGTGTTTTATACAACTAACTAAAAAAATATTGAGAAAAATATTTAACATGAAATAAACGGCAAGACTTTCGAAATGAGTATTTTATTTTATAACAACTACTGAATAGAGTATGTGACATAAGAATAAAACTAGACAAAGTTTGACATAATAACTCAAAAAAAATTCAGCAAACATAAAAACTAAGAAACAGTCTATGTGCCAAAACAACATAACTTCAAAAAAGTTATTAAGTCCAAATGAATGTTCTGACTTGGTTAACCCTTTTTATTGTAGGTTTGTTCTTGCTATCAAATTTTCCCAAAAATCGAGGTGCTTGAGAGGGATATAATATAACATGTCTTCTAGGTTTTTCAATGTCTCCATTGAAATTCGGTTTTTGCATTCTAGAAGGGGCAATTGACGTTCCAAAATGTCTTGTTTGTTTTTTCCTTTCTTTATAACATTACACTCGACCCAGCTTTCCATCTCGTTGAATGATTTTCTAGTTTTAACTACAGTAGGGCTATCTTTACCAATCAATATCCACGCTACTGGCGAAAATTTTAATTTAGACATATTTAAAACATCATCAGCCATTTTTTGAAAATCTATGAAGTCTTTAGCTTCCATTGTAAGTGACTTAAATGGTTTTTTGTGACATGCACTCACAATCATTTTTTTGATATCGTCAGGGACAAAGGTTTTGGTTACTTTTTTTCGCTTTTCTATCTGAGCGCAATCCCTGTCGCATGATAGATACGAATGACTGGAAACTAAAAATGTTTGCTCTACTTGTTCATACACTCCTGAAATCACTAAGTAGATTAACAACATCAACATAATCTTGTTTTTGTTTTGTCCAATACAGTTGTCACTCCATATGACTAGTCTCTTTCTGCTTTGAAAACTATCTTGCGATAAAGTTTTTAACAAACCTGAAGCAATTTCGTTTCCTCCTCGGCCTGTTAATGACTCGTTCCACAAACACATAAAAGCATATTCTAAATCAGAATGAATTCCCAGGTTGTAGTAGGATAGCTGTCTACTATAAAACATAGCCGAATGTGTTAAAAATGAAAGAAAAAGAACTTGTTCTAAGTCTATAGAGATAACATTAGTGTCACTGGTAATTTTTTGAGAATTTGCCATGTCTTTGTTCATCGTTATTCTAGCTTTTTCTGCTTTTCGATGGTGTGACTGTAGGGCGTTCATGAGATTTCTCTTTTCTGGATCATTGGAAGTGCATGCCTTTATTTTATTGTTGTGCATATCACATGTTCCACATATATCTGACCTTGGCCGACCGAACCGTAAGTTGGGAAAGTCGGTGTGAAATACCTTAGCACAAAACTTGTATGTCACACTGGAACGGGGAAATTTTTCTATGTATGCACGATACATCCTGTTCAAATTCAAGTCTGAACTCAAAAACTGTTTCGCAGACTTATTGCGACTATAATGGTTCTCTTCACGTGGAAAGTTGTCGATATGTCCTTTAATCTTCTCACGCACCTCCGGAAAATATTTCTTTGTTTTGGTACCTTTTCCCCTATGATCCGTTACTGCATTAACTCCTGATTTTTACTTTTCAACCAGAACTTGTATTCTGCTGTTTGTAAGTGCAGATATTTCAGCGAATGTTTTTCGGCACACCTGGACGTGTTCACCTGTACCATCAAGAGCTGTGTAGAATACTGTAGCTTGGCGTCGACTTTCTTCAGGATGATTATATGTACCATGACGTCTGCGATTAATATTTCCAATTTGAATCAATGCAAGTAGATAAATACTTGGTTTTAGTCAGCGGTTGCATAGTATTTACAGAAAGTGACCTCTTGTGAGCAGCAGACACACCCTTACATTAGAATTTGCAAGAGCAAGTCGCCTAAAAGAAGGGGTCAAATAACTACACGCACATAATGATAGGTTGAAAAAGTTTACCTCGGCATTTGGTGGCTTTTTAGCAGATTTAAAAAAACCTTTAAAATTTGTGTGTGCAAGACCACTAAGTTTTAACCGTTTTCTCTCTTTTTCCACACTTTCGGTACCACTTTTTCGTCTCTTACTAGCAGGATTTTCACACTGTACCTCTACGTGGTCTACCATTTTCAATACTGGCAATGTAAACCGCCAGGTACTTAGACGATTTTTCCCTACAAGCTGTTGGTGGAGTTACTTGACACGCCATCTAGTAGGATTGATTTAAGTAATTTCAATACGGTACTGGCATTTATACTGTTTTGTATGCTATTCGCTATGGCACATAGAGGATAAAGCCAGTGAAATTTCAAATTCAGAAAAATTGGCACTTAGATGGTTTTGAATTACCACTCTTTAATTATTCATTTGCACTATGCCATACATTTATATTTTACTAATACAGTAAATACCTAAACACATTGACATATTTATCCATAAAAGTTATAACAAATGAAATATTATTTAAGGAGTTGATTTGGGTTTTTCGTTTTATGTGGCAAGTGTGATATATGTATCCGCCTATGCTTCTGACGTAAGCAAACATGTGGTGATAAATAACAACAATTATAATTATTAGAAACAGATCAAATATGGTGGCGTTAATTAATGCACTTATTTTTTATTTGTCGCGTATACGTCCTAGTGCTTTATTATTATTATTATATCGTACGGAGTATGTATACAGGGTGGAGCAATAGTGCGTCCAACTTCGATATCTCGAGTTCTATGATATCTAGAAATCTGATTTAAAAACATAAATAAACTAGACAAAAAAGTCTATAACCGGAAACTATTTTCGAATATACAGAGTGGGCCAAGACGATTCTACAGGGTCAACTAACATTTCTTTTCAAATGGAATATCATGTATATCTGAACATATTTTGAAACCTCTTTATGGTCTCCTTCCACTCCTGTATTATTAACTCTCTCCCAACCACTTGGATGTATTGATTTTTTTTTGATGATTATATGCCATTGACACCTGTATATTAAAAAAATCGCTACAGTCACAATTATCAATTTAAGAAAAAATATGTTAGTACCAGTTATGAGACATGTGTGATGACACTCACTTCCTAAAAGTATACAGGGTGTCCAAAAATAATTTTCTAAATTTACGACTATTTGAACTTAATTTTCTCAATTTTTTCAAAGAGAACACCCTTTATATTTTTGGACGATGTGATGTAGAATTGAAAAAACGAACATATTTTATACGTACATGCCTATAGCTATTTGTAACCATTTTCGATTTATTGAACAATAACTGCAAAATTCAGCAATAAAAATTAACAATGAGGTTTTTTTTTTGTAATTCAAGAGAAGATATTATAAAAAGTGCTCCACATGTTGCCCATTTTGATTGACACACATTTCTATGCGTCTTTGAAATGAGGTTTCTACTGTTCATAAAATTGCCCGAGTAATATTTCTAAAAGCATTTATTATCCTTTCCTTCAAATTTTGGATTGTTGTTGGTGGGATGTTTTTATGGGCATCATGTAACACGCTTATTATAATAACTTCTCTTGAATTATTTGAAAAAAAACCCTCATTTTTAATTTTTATTGCTGAATTTTACAGTTATTGTTCAATAAATTGGAAATGATTACAAATAGCCATAAGAATGTACGTACAAAAAATGTTCGTTTTTCAATCCTACACCACATCGGCCAAAAATATACAGGGTGTTCCATTTGAAAGAATTGAGAAAATTCAGTTCAAAAAGTTGTAAATTTAAAAAATCCTTTTTGGCCACCCTGTATACTTTTAAGAAGTGAAATGGCTGAGTGTCATCACACTGATGTATCATAACTGGCACTAACATATTTTTTTCTTAAAATCGATAATTCTGATTGTAGTGATATTTTTATTATACACGTGTAAATGGTATAATTCCAACAAAAAAAAATCATTACATCCAAGTGGTTGGGAGAAAGTCAATAATAATACAAGAGTGAAAGGCCACAAGGAAGTTTCAAAAAATGTCTGATATATATGGCATTTCATTTTAAAAATTATCACTTGACCCTATACAATCATCTTGGCTCACCAAGTATAATCGAAAACAATTTCCGGTTATAGACTTTTTTGTCTAGTTTACTTACGTTTTTAAATCAAGTTCCTAGCTATCATAGAACTCGACATATCGAAGTCGGACGCACTATTGCCCCACGCTGTACAATAATAATAAACGTCTTTATTTTAAGTGAGAAATTTGTCTATACGACACATTATTATTATTTATTATTTAGGATACCATTTTCTGTTTTATTTTAAAATTTTGATTTTTCACATTGATTTGAATTAATTATCTTCATATACAATATAAAATTAACTCTTTTTAGGCGTAATCTGATATATCAACACATATTTTTATTGTACAGAGTGTTTCCTTTAAAACTGTACCCCAATATAACTTAAACATTTTTATCCATCCAAATTCAGTTATTTTAAAACCGAAAAATTATACATAGAGATTTTTGAAAATTTTAATTGATAAAAATTTACAAAAATAAATGTGAATATATGTTTAAAGGAAACACCCAGTATATACGCAGATAAACACTATTACGAGGCGTTAGCACTCCTCCGTCGCCAGAATAACTTTAAATTGCTGTTAAAATTTTTCTGTTAGTAATAACGAAAACGGAAACAGTCGATTCATTCTAAATGCCATGTAGATTTAATATATAAAATTACAAGCAACATTGATGTTTTTTTTAACCCAGAAAGTACGAATATTTTATTTGGTGTCATTTTAAAAAACTAAATAAACGTATTTTTTAGGTAGGAAAAATACGCATCAGCATTGCTTGTAATTTTGTATATTAAATCTATATGATATTTAAAATGAACCGAATGTTTTTGTTTTTCGATATTACTAACAGAAATTTTTTAACAGCGATTTATAAATTTAAGTTGGATATCTAGTGAAAACGTTTTTCCTCAGATGGCGAACACAAATGTGTGATTCGTTCAGGGTGAGCGGCTTGTTCGATGGAATATAGATGCAATTTTATAAAACCCAACCAAAACATGTGTTTTATAACTATAGTATTTGTGTAAGGGCCATTTTTTTTCGCCTCTGGCTAAGTTAATGGTAACTAACTAGGTTAGAATGTGAATATAATCATTAAAAAAATGTTGAAATAATACCACTTTTAATAATCTTAGTTATTCATTAGTAACCTACCCAGAAATGAAGAAAAATATTACTAAACCCGAGACCTTCTCCAAAAGTACAGTGACCAAAAAATAAGTGGCAAAAAAAATGTTTGTTAATTTTTTTCGACATGTTCGTCGTAGTTATTTTCTTTGGACGAAATTTTAGAATAATATAAAACTAAACACATGACCAATTTTTAGGGACTCTGTTCTAAAAAATAAACAATTTTCGGAAAAAGAACAGTCGCACAAAAAACCAACGCATGCCACTGCCCAATGGTCTTGACAGTGGAGCACGCTGGTTTTAGTGTGCATAAGAAAAGTTAATAGATTCTATCGTGTCCCAATATGCTCTAAAACTACGCTGCGGTGCGGTTCATGAATGGTACATCAAAAGAAGTTGCTTTATTTAGCAGTTGACCAATATTTGCAATCAAAATTTTGAGTAATAGTTTGTATTTTGCCGTTATCATTTTTAACAATAAAGCATCAAATATCTTAGGTGACAGCAGCATCATCTTCCTTAGATCGTTTCAACCCCGTCTGCAAATGCGCACGATATGGGCGCTTTAGATCCAGGAATCATCTTTTGGCATTCTTCATTGTTCTTCTGGTCTTCATTCCTTGCTCTAGGAGGGCGTCGTATGTACATATAATTTTGTGTGTACAAGCAGACAAATGTCTTCCAAACTCTACCAACCAAATGGCATTATCGCCATTGGTCGTTGGCATAGGCCTTCGTTTTTGGTTTGGATGTGCCTTAACAAACATAATATACGTATAGTTTATTTCAAACTTATTTGCAACACAAAAAGCATCGGCTCTTTGAAATAAACTTTACACGTTCCATCAAAGAATTTAAATACTTGCCTTATATTCGTAACCTTTGTGGACGAATATATTTAATAAGCTCTCAGTTTTCTTGGTCGTGGAGTTTGAGGTTATTTGTGTTAAGTAATTGGCGTTTTTTTGACTTTGAGTGCTCTTCACTATTACTAATGATCTTTTAGTAAATTCATAATAGTTACAATTTACTTAGTGTTTGTAACCTTGCACTAGTTCGCTTGAAATCTGCTCTTCGTTTCTATAAAAATTGCTGTTTGTAAATTTGAAAATTGCTAGAGGTTAGCCTGAAAATTGTTACTTCTTGTTCGGAAGACTGTTATTGTTTATCTTCAAAATTGTCATCCGTTAGCACATTCATGTGGCAACTATTCGTTAATCCGTTAAAATTTTCCGTTTGTTTAAATTCCAGCATTAAATTTTCCCACTTTCTCCTAAGATGAATGAAAATATTACGGACAGTGTTGAAGATCTATTATTGAAAAGACAAAGTTAACGCATAAATCCAATGACAAATGTGTCTCTAAAGTTGTAATGCATTAAAATTTGAAGTTTGACATGATAAGCTAAACAAATACACAATACACTATTGGACTCAATTTCATGCAAAACCTGCGTTTAATGTAGCAGAAAGTGATAGAATAATAGAAAACTAGTAGACGATAAAGACAGTTGCTCTGCGCTACTGCCACATCAGCACATAACAACAAAAATGAATGTTATTTATTGCGGCGTCTTCGGTCCCCTGGTGAATTCGATATTCGCTTGCGCTTTGTATCTCGCCGGGCGCCCTTAGTGGCAACGAAGCAGTATACAGTCAACTTTTCGGCATATTTAAACTTTAATTCTCTTACTATTGCATTAAATTCAGGTTTTGCATGAAATTGAGTACAATAGTGTATATGAATATGACCCAATTACCTCGTGCTCCATATTACTAAATTATGTCAAAAAAGAAAAAACGATTGATTGTGTGTACAATGGATTTCTGTGCGTTTTTTTTTTTTTGATAATTATTAATTAAACTTGCAGTTACAATACAATACGTTTATTGAGTTGGCAGTGAAAGTCCAGCGGGAACGGACTCGCTTTTTTCCAGTTTTTCGGCCTTAACTGCACGCGAGTGGAACGTTTTATTAAAAATGAACCCGCAGTCGGGGGTTTTCGGAAAACGGTCACCATTACCGCACGGGAATGTGGTCTTATTTATTGAGTTTATGCGAATAGCCATATTGTACCAAGAATTTTGGGGTTTTTGCATTTCAAAAAAAAAACAATTTTTTTGAGAACACGTGGGGGAGTTGTGAACGGCGCTGGGTTTGAAGTCGGTAATTTTAGGACTTGGGAAAATGGTTGTGGGCGTTTTTCCGCGGACCGGCAAGGGTGTCGGGCCGAAATTGAAACGAGATTTGGGACAGTTCGCTTTAAGAAGTGGACTGAGTGACGGGGGCCGAGGGTAGTCCAAATTGGGTCGATCGTTTCTCGTAGGGGGAGGCAAAATGTTATTAGATTTTTTTAAGAAAATCTATAAACAAGTGGTATAAATACAGACATGACATTTCTTCCCAAATGAAGTGTATCAACGGTGTTGCTTTACAACACTTCCCGTGTACAAAAATATACATTTGTAATATATCAGCATGAAATGAAAACAAATAAAAAAAAATCCTGTTTAATTTAGAACATTAGTAAGTATATTAAAATTTTCTAATGTAGATAACATTATGTTTTCTTTTAATTTAGATGTAACCGTTGACACCAACATGTTGTGATATTGGATGGCAAATTATTAATAATATATGCTGCTATAAATAAAAAAAGATGAATTTGTGTAAGAGGAAAAAACAAAAAAAATTTATTTTCAATTTGTTTAAGATCTCTATTGTGAATTACAGTGCGCTTTTGTATTTTATTAGACAAACAACTTGGTTTTTCTGTTCTCAAAACTCCAACAATGTGTATAAATCTGCTTTCACACATATTCCATAAACTGAAGGCACGTAAGTGCGGAGTAATATGACCATATTGGGGCACAGTCGTAAAATATCGTACATTCAATTTTTTATATTCGGGTATTTGTCATCCTGTGAAAGACAGGGGGACCATATACAATGTCTGGGTAGTTTAAATACGATAGAACTATAGTTTCAGAAAGCAATATTTTAGTATTTGTGTCAAGATATTTTTTAAATGAATGTGGCTGTTTTAATAAAAAAAAAAGATTTTTTTGCAAATAGTATTTATGTGATTTGAAAAGCTTAATAAAGAATAAAGAATCAAAATACACAAAGATATTTTGACGCTTTTGGCTTATGCAATGACTTCATTATTTACTAGAATATTAGCTTCGCCGAGATCCAGTAACTGCTGGGAAGTTTTACAAACAATATTTTAACTTTTGTTAGTATTTAATTTAAGAGTATTTTGGATTGTTCATTCATATATAAGACAAATCATTATTTATGTGAAGTTCAGCAATTTATTTGAAATTCCGCAGGAGAAAATGTACGCATCAGCTGAATATTATCAGCATACATGCATAGTTTTGAATGCAGCTGAAGTCTCGATTTAGCTGCAATAAATATATTAAAGAGAAGTGGTCCCAAAATAGATCCTTGTGGAACACTTGATACAACTTATCTATTTTGTGATGTTTGTATTCGGAATCTAGACTGATTAGTAGGAATTATTGAGTTCATAAGGACATATTCAGAAAGTTGTTCATATATAGCTGATTCTGTGATTTTAAGCGATACTGAATGTAAACGAATAGGGCGCAGATCTTTTAAGTGGTTTAAGATTTTTTATTCTTGGGTATTGGTTTAATACATATTTTCCATTGTGGAGGTAAATCACTCAGTTCTAATGACATATTAATAATATGTGTCAGTGGGAAAAATATCCACTGTAAGGTAAGCTGTAACATAATAGTTGATATTCCATCCGGGCTTAAGGTGTGAGCTTTTTGTTTATTTATATCTTCAATTTTTTTACAACATGTTTGAAAGTGAATATAATATGATCTATAAATTTTGTTTCTAAAAATTGATCATTATGTTGATCATTCGATTTTAAATTAAATTAAGTTATACCCATTGTACTTAGTATTGCAGTTGGCAGCGCCTGAGTAAAACTGTTTTTGTTGATTATTATTTTAATACTTTTCTTTAGGGGTCATCGAAATCGAACAGATATTTTTTCATTGAAACAACATTAAATAGATATCAAGGTCATTTCAATAAAGTGGAAGAGTCGATATAGCGAATTTAAAGGCGTCATGTAAACGGGATATATCGATTGAGTCACTATTTACTTCATCTTTTTAGTGACCTATAAATACCTCGTTGTGCAGCTGTTGTCCTAGATAATCTTTTAGAAGTGCAAAACTTATGGAAATAGTTTAATCGTACAGATAATCAACTTAATATAAACAAAAGCTAATTTTAGGACTAATTCACTTCCGAATGAAGATATTCAATAAATAAAATATCTGATGTGGCCAGCACATAACTTTCTTATACCAGTATATACTTCGATATATATCATCCTGATGTAAAAAAAATCATTCTATTTAATTCTTCACTTACCTCAATTAAATTTTAATAGCGTACCTTAAAATTTTGCATTAAAATTTTTAAATAATTTATTATTCAGCGTCATTCGTCATTCTTTTTTTTTCTTCTTTTTATTGAATTTTTGTAACTAAATTAGACATTTCAAATGTCAAACTCTTAAATTTATCCTATCCCCATTTTATGAGGTCAAATGTATAAAAAAATTTAAGTTTACCTCAGCTTTATTTAAGTAATTGGAAAATATATTTTATTGGCTTGATGTAGTAGACATCATTTATAATATTCCATCAAGAATATATTTTTTTGTAAAGGTAAATACAAAAAAGTTTGGGTCCCGTGGACCTCCTTTCAGTTGGACAATTTTGCTCATCGAATTTATCATTGTCTTTGGCATTTAGAACAAGTGTACCAAATTTAAAAGCTTTACCTCAAAAACTGCGGTTGCTATCAGGGTACTACAGACATGCAGACAGATTTTTTCCATAAAGTTATGTTTTTTCATTATAATTCGTCCAGAAATGCAATAAAAAATTTTATGTTTTTGTCCCCGAAATTGTTGACCTTTTTTTCTTCTTTCATTCATTGTGTCTCTTCTGGTGCTACCACATTCACCAAATTTTATGTGTCACCTAAAACGTTGTTGACAATTTTAACTGCCCAATTTGGGAAGTCTCTCATTAGTATCTTTTTGAGTTATCGCGGATACTACACTCACGCACGCACGCACGCACGCACGCACGCACGCACGCACGCAGCACCGACAGACATCATTGGGAAAATAGTCAGAATGGATTCAGGAGGGTTCAAAACGTATAAATCAATCCAAATTTCAAGGTCAAAAAAAATCACGACTACTATATTTCCTTATATTGTATAAGAAAGCAAAAATAACTGTATATCCAGTTTTTGTAACATTTGGAGTGTTAAGAAATATTCACTACGAAAATTTATTAAATCACATATTAAATTAAAAAAAAAACTTATTATAGAATAGAATAGAAATAGAATACAAAGTATTTATTGTGCAACACAAGTTCTTGCAATTATATACAATGTAAATGTAAAAAAATATCATTGAACACAACTACCACACATCTATAACTACACGTTCAGGTCAACTAGGCATGTCGTACTAGCTGCACGAGTAACCCATTACTTATTATGACATACATAGGCTTATCAATAGTTGCTATGATAATGACTTCTTAATCAACACTGATGTGGTTTTCCACAAAACACCAAATACTGCACTCGACGCGCGTTTCGCCAACGGGGTTGGCATCATTTGGAGATTGTTAAAACTAACCTCATACGCTAACGAGGCATCATTTTGTCTTTTGGATTGGTTCTTATAGTTTATTTCCCGATAAATGAACCACTGTCATATCTATTTCTTTTAAAATCTAACCAATACCACGGATGAATCGAGTATCATAAAGAATCGACACAATTTGGATTTTCTTTTTCATTTTGACGCGTCAAGGAATTTCGAAATGTCTTTATTTACGTTTCCTAATTATTTCATCAATTTTGTTTCATGCAAAGTTTAGCGAGTGAATATATTCTTTTACTACATCTTGACCGAGATTGTTTGATTCTAGTAAATCCAAGCCAAGATCTTGGATATAAATCTCCACAAATATTGTTACTAAAGTAAACAAAAAGTCAGGATCCACAAAGGATAGAAAAATTATCAAACGGTTTCGTGAAAACGATTGTTTTTAGTTAAAGGCTGATAAATGTGCACTGCAGTCAATGTGATCACATAGAAATCTCGGATGGCAATTTATTGAGCTCGATGAATTACGCGATCTACCCTGGAATAAACTGCTCTATTTTTTTAAAGAAAGCCGGTCTTTTTAAAGACAAGCCTCGACTGCACAATGAGCACATGGGCCGTATTCTAGAATCGGTACTTGTACTTACTAAGGAACTTTATTCCCCAATTGTTATTAACATTGAACAGCCCAGTTTAAGTGCGCGATATGTGGTTCCATTATATAGGCCAGTTCATTTTTACCCTATTTCTTTCCAAGTAGTGACAGTAAATGCAGCGATAGCAGCATGTCTAGCTAGTATCAATGATACATATCTTCGTCTAATTTATATGACATGAGGGCGCGGATATCCATGTCTGCTTTCGGTGACGCAGCAGGCTTATTATTGAAATAGGTTAGCACAAAGAGTATAAAAATGATATAGCATTTTAATACCACACTGAGTTATCATATTTCAATAATAAGCTTAGTCCTCCATCGCTACAAGTAACTAATGAATATTAGAGCCCTCCGGTCATTTAAAATAGATGACATTGTACACAGGTTGATATACCAATGAAAAATATATATTTCAGCAATATGAAAACATCATTGGCAAAAAGTAATTCATTCATAAAACTAAAATAAAAACCCCAATAAAACGTCGCAAATAAACAAACAATAATTAAACTTTCAACAGCATATTAAAGCTATTAAAGGATTCTTTGGCAACAGTAGTAACTACCAAATTTCTTTGTTAAAATATTTACAGAACCTTAATAAGTATAAAACAAAACTTAATTATTAAACAAAATAATGATGCTAACTGATAAGTAATAAGTGCCCATTTACCTATGTACAAGTTGTGAGTAGAGCGTGGCAAATCAAACGCCTCTCATGAGGATACCTACGTTCCCGATAATTATAGCAGCTCATGAAATAAGTAACATTTCTTACCTTTTACGTTCGCATGAGTAACACAGTTTCTATATTTTCTGCTGAGAAAGATCTCCTTTGTGGGGTAAACACATGTGTAGAAAAAGATATTTCGAAATCTACCGACGTAATATTTGCAAATTTAAAAATTTCTAAATCACCTGTAGAATGTTTCTCATTAGATACCGATTAATATTAGAGCACGAGAAATCGGTATAATGACGGGACGTGTGGGGTAAGACGCTACATGAATGAGGGCGGGAAATGTCTAACACATGACATCTTCAGTCTTTTATACCACTTACATTAAAGCGAAAAAGATGATTGTTGTTTTTGTTGGCACGCGACCGAGGCGGAGTTCCAGTTATATTCTGTGATAGTTCAGGTCCGCACTTAATTTTGTTACCGATTTGTTTAGCATAATTATTTTGTATCTGTTTATTTGCTGGTGTGTTTTTGAAAATAATTTAAGAAGGTTATCGTGTTGCAGTGAGTTGTGTAATATATGGTAAGTGTAATATTATAAGTAATAATTATTTTTTATCTGTTTATTTGCTGGTGTGTTTTTGAAAATAATTTAAGGTTATCGTATTTAATGTAAAAATGTTTCGACCGAGGGAAAATGAGTGATAGTGACTACAGTGATAAAGAAAATCAAAGTTCAACAGTGTTTTTAGTAAGAAAATATCGGCTACATTTGAACGAGCAAGCGAAACAAATTTGCTTTAATGTTTACAATAATGGGGATATGACAAGTTTTATAGAGAAACGAATTTTTATGTAGTCGACGTTTCGATTTTAATTAAGTCATCCTCAGGACCTCTGTATACAAAAGATAACAAAAAAAGAAGGTAAACTGACAATTTTTAACATTCTAAAACAAACAGACACTACTATAAAATAACTAATAGTTGATATTTAAAAAAATTGAGTTTAAAAAATTAGAATTTCTTTTTAAATTATTATAAAAAACATAATAATATATGTATAAAACACAAAAATACAGACTCTGTCAATGGTTAATCTCTGGACAAATAATTAAAAATTATAATTTTGTGACTGGATTATTCCAACCTTTTTTTTTTTCTTATATTTGATGATTGTCCGAACTGTTAGTTATATAACAACACGGAGAACCTACTTTAAATGTATCTTATACCTCTTGTAATTGTTTATTTTAATTTAAACATTAGTACTGAGTCTGTCATTTTTGTGTTTTATACATATATTTTTGTGTTTTCTATAATAGTTTTTAAAAAAAAATTCTACTTTTATAAATCCTCAAATTCTTTTAAATATCAACTATTAGTTATTTTATAGTAGTGTGCCTGTTTGTTTTAGAATGTTAAAAATTGTCAATTTACCTTCATTTTGTTATCTTTTGTAAACAGAGTCCTGAGGATGATTTAATTAAAATCGAAACGTCACTACATACAAATTGGTTTCTCTATAAAACTTGGCCCCCATTTAACGTAAATATCACATCGATACAAGGCTATTTATTATCTCTATACATAGTTTACAATAATCTTTTTTGACGCGACGAGCTAATGACCCTAATGTGTATGATTTAGATGTACTAGGTGAAACAGCATCTCTAACTAACGTTCCCCGTCCCACAATACACAACTAATGAAAGAAGGTACCCTTCTAAGAAAACAACGATCCGACATCGGTCAATCGAAAACTCTGGACCCATCGAGTAAAACTTTTAATAAATTTAGTTCACGACGCGTATCAGAAAAATGTAATCCCAGCTATTGACGTGGTAGACAGAAAACTAAAAGAATTGGATTATCATCTAAAATATACCAAAAGAACTTTAGGAACTTGGCTGAGAAAAATTAGATATAAATATCAAACTATTAATAAACGCATGGCGATTATGGAAAGCAGACGAATAGTAGATTGGCGAGATTCCTATCTAGAAGAAATAAATATCAACTATTAGTTATTTTATAGTAGTGTGCCTGTTTGTTTTAGAATGTTAAAAATTGTCAATTTACCTTCATTTTGTTATCTTTTGTAAACAGAGTCCTGAGGATGATTTAATTAAAATCGAAACGTCGACTACATACAAATTGGTTTCTCTATAAAACTTGGCCCCCATTTAACGTAAATATCACATCGATACAAGGCTATTTATTATCTCTATACATAGTTTACAATAATCTTTTGACGCGACGAGCTAATGACCCTAATGTGTATGATTTAGATGTACTAGGTGAAACAGCATCTCTAACTAACGTTCCCCGTCCCACAATACACAACTAATGAAAGAAGGTACCCTTCTAAGAAAACAACGATCCGACATCGGTCAATCGAAAACTCTGGACCCATCGAGTAAAACTTTTAATAAATTTAGTTCACGACGCGTATCAGAAAAATGTAATCCCAGCTATTGACGTGGTAGACAGAAAACTAAAAGAATTGGATTATCATCTAAAATATACCAAAAGAACTTTAGGAACTTGGCTGAGAAAAATTAGATATAAATATCAAACTATTAATAAACGCATGGCGATTATGGAAAGCAGACGAATAGTAGATTGGCGAGATTCCTATCTAGAAGAAATAAATGAACTCAAAAGGGAAAATAGACCAATGTATTGCACAGGCACACAAAAAAAATAAAAATTTCTGTACTTTAAATCAAAACCATGTTTCCTTTTGTATTTTGATGTGTTGAAACCAAATCTGGCCATAAAAATTACGGCTATTGCATAAATTTTTAGCTACAGATACCGTAGAAATCCCCTTTTTAAACAAAAAAATTACAATTTTGTTTGACAATTTTTTTGCTTAAACATCGTAATCTACGTTTCCATGGGTACTAAACATGATTTTGACATCAAAATAGCCTTCTTGGCAGCTGCCAACTGTCAAACTGCAAATTGTAAAATTTCGAAATTTATAAGAAAAGCTTCTTCCATGTGTAAAAGTATAACACTACTTACGTTTTTAAGGGTGCGAAATATGATTTTGACATCAAAATAGCATTTTTGGCAGTTGCCTACTGCCAAACTGCAAAATGTAAAATTCCGAAATTTGTAAGAAAAGCTTCTTCCACGTGTAAAAGTATAACACTATCAACGTTTTTGAGGGTGCTAAATATGATTTTGACATCAAAATTGTCTTTTTGGAAGCTGCCAACTCTCAAACTGCCAATTGCAACCAATTGCTAAATTCCAAAATTTCAAAAAAAAATTGTATTTGTAAAACTGTATCACTACCTACGTTTTTGAGGGTGCTCAACTTGACTTTAACAGTTATTGTCAAAGTACTATTGAAATTTACAGATATATAATTATGATAACCAAATCATATTTACTGATTTCGAAAAATAAATTAATTTAAAGTTATCTTGCAGCCACTCAACCTATTTATCTAGAATGTGAGAATACCATATAGATTTAATACATAAAATTACAGAAAATACAGATGCGCATTTTTTTCTTATTAATAAAAAATACGAATATTTTACATATATGGTGTTGTTTTATGGAAATAAATAATCGTATTTCCTATTAATAAAAAAAACCTATTAGTATTGTCTGTAACTTTATATATCAAATCTGTATGATATTTGGGATGAATTACTTGTTTCCGTTTTTTGATATTATTAACAGAAAAATGTCAGTAGCGATTTATAGATTTAAATTGGATACTCACATTTTAGATCTTTATATTTGTATATATGTATATAAATGTAAGACGTAAATTTTGTGGTATTGTTATTTTTATCAGTATATAAGGTTGCAACCAAATAGTGCAGACTGGAATACGGCTCGCAGAGATTTCAGTTATATCTGCTGCATAAGTGCATATAGTGTTTGTTGTCTCCGTACATACGTCTATGACCAGCGTTAGATTTGCCACGCTTTAGTTATGGTGAGCGACTGTTCATCTTTCACTTGATGTCACTCACGGTATACACAGATAGGTAAATAGAACTGTCAGTTTTCTGTCTTTGAAATAAATTGCATACAACTGTTTATGACTTAATATAAGTTAACAGATTCCTAACTTGATCCCGCAGATGTAACGCTGCACTACGGCTGCTGTATAGTCTGTAAAAACCAGATTTATCTGCGTCTGTGTAGCAGCCCTAATACGTTCATTTTTATTTAAATCCTATGAAATCTGATCCCATAACACATTATTTATCTTTTTTATTTGTTATACATCACAAAATGTATAAAAAGTGTCATTTTCTCTATGAATAAATATAATGTTACATTATTAGTAGAGTTGGCAATTCGTGCGGCTATTCAGTTGTGTAACGGCAGGTAGATAGATATCTGGTAAGGCAATGACTGGCTGGCGGACAAATCGAAGCGAACCGCGAGACTAGTCCATTGTTGGGTGTTGTAGTGTTTACACGCTAAAATATTCCTCTCCGTTGTATTTTATGTTGTTGATCATTTCATTTGCTGTATTTCATTGTTATTAATTTAATAATAAAATGTCAGACGTGCGCAAGGGTAAAAAAACGGCCATACGCTGACAATGTGAATAAATTTTCACTGATTTGCCGGATTTATTCTATAATGGTGCTACAATAATTTGTAAGTTATACGAAACAGACCTGATGTGCTCGGATAAATATGATTGTAGACGTCACGTAAATACTGTGTAGCATAAAACTAAAAAAAATTGCGTGTCTTCGAAAACACAGTTTATGTTCGATTTACTGTTAATGCTGATTGCCTGTGATGTTCGGCCTAACATACTCGATAAAAAACCATTTCGGGAGTTCTGGAATAAATACAATCCCTAGGTGATGTTACCAAGTCGCACAACGTTGCGTAACAGTGTACCAACTTTACGCGAAGACATTGTAAATAAGATCAAATGTGTATTAAGAAATACACGGCTGTGGTTATGTGTTGATGAGACGACAGTTCGTAAAAAAATTCTATTGTAAATGTTATAGTATGTGCACTGAACCCTCTTAAACCGACATTTCCACTATTACTAGCTAGCAAAAGACTAACTGAGTGTACCGGCAAAACAATTACGCAGGTGGTGCTGGAGACAATAGAACAAATAAATTTGTTCTATTGTTAAGTGTTGATGTTTGTGACCGATGGTGTTGCGACAATGCGTTTGGTAGGCCGTTCTCTTCAAGAACACGGTTGGTACATGTTACGTGTAAAGTGTATGCTTTACATCTTGTGGCAGAAACTATTCGACAAGGTTTTCCAGAGGTAGATGCATTAATGGCAAGTGAAAAAAAGTGTTCCTTAAATTTCCTAAACGTCTTCGCGCATTTCACGGCAAGTGTCCCGGTATTTCCGAACCACCACAGCCGATTCTTACACGTTGGGGAACATGGTTGAAGGCAGCTTTTTATTATGCTGAATATTTACAACAAATAAAAACTGTGACACTACAATTCAATCCAGCTGAGGCTGCAGCTATTAAAGGAGAGCCATACAAAATTCGAAGATATTTCCGTTGAAACAGCTTTAAAACCTATTCACAAGAACTATAAAGGACTACATGATTCCATACAAAACTTACAAAACAGTGCGTTGTCGTTAGCGGAGTCACTGCAAATAGTGGACAAAGTAAATCGACTGCTACACTCTATAGGTGACGCAAAAAATGAGCCCATTAGAGAAAAGTTCGCACGTGTGTTAAAGCAGGACACCGGTTTTACCAGGTTAAGACAAATTTGTGGTGGTACTGATGGTGCAACCCTAGATCCGTTAAGTGCGTTCAAAGACTATTTTAAGTATGCCTGTATTACATTAATAGATATCGAACGGTCTTTCTCAAAATATAAGCATATTTTTTCATCACAGCGAATATTACTCACGGAGACAACCATAGAAACATACCTGATGCTGCAAAGTTTTTTACAGATCTTCTCCAGTTTATGATAACCAAGCTAGTTCATCATGTTAGTTCAGAGGGTGAGTTGTGCATACATTGTTATAAATTGTAAGTTTATTGCTTTTACTAGTTAATTTCTTTTATTACGCTTATTATGATGTGTACGCCTATGCCCCGCCACACATTTCTGCCAACTCTAGTTATTATTACACTTTATCTTATTATTATACTTTATCTTATCTTCATATTGTTTTATAAAATTTAATTGAAGGCTATAGGGTTATTTGCATACTCGTTACATGCACTTTTAAGTTTTATACAATAATCTTTAACTCTGTTATCAATGGTTGTTAACAACATTTGTATTTTATTTTTCTCTTATTATAAGCCGCCATTCATAAGTTAAGTGGCGACTTAGAAATAAACAAAAAAATAAATTTTATGAGGTCTAAAAATAGTGCATAAATATTTATCAAATGTTGTTTTTCTGATGATTTTATGTGGCTAATAAAAATAATAATTAAAGGTTTAAAGTTACGTAATGTTTTGTTGGGTATAATAATAATAATAATAATGCTAAATACCTAAATAATTTTTCCCTAATTTTAAATTATTACAATATAGAATCTATTTTTTCCTGCAGGGATAATCCAGGCCCGGGAAATTTAAAATGCTTTATTCTGATTGGTTATTTTTCGGTCTTGTTCAGACAATATTAAGTGATGCAAGAAAAATTTGAAATAAACAGATTTATTTATTTTTGTGCATACACTTTTTTTATATTTCTTTGATTTAGAAAGAATTTTTCTGCAATTAAATTTTCATAGCAATTTTAATGTTACTGTAACTTTAACAGCCTGTCAGTTAGCAGGACCACATTTGCAAAAACAACATTGCAAGATTTCTTTGTCATATTATGAACAAGAAAACAATTGAAATTCTTTCAAAATAGGTACATAAAAGACGAACAATTAGATGTTATTATATAAAGATGATGATAATTTGGGTCTTTTATTTTGTGGTATATTTAAAATTAAATAAGAAAATATTTAAAATTAAATAAGAAAATAAGCATAAACGACAACATGGCAACAAATGTATAAATCAACAATCTTTTGACATCTCAGAAAATCTAAGAAATTTGAATGTGATATTGAAAACTAGTAGCTTCTTTTTTAGATTTCTCTTATTTAGTTTAGTATCCCAGTTTATTTAAGATTTTTTCAAAACCATTAACGAATTAATTAAGGTAGTCACAAGTACTGAAGGAAGATGTCGTGTGGTCTTAAAAAGAATTGGTGCTTACTATTACTCTGAAAAATAGTCAGCATTGTACAATGTCTAGTCTGACTATCGAGGTAGTAATATAATGGTATATTACAAAGAGAATATTGGTATGTCGCGTATTTCGATATAATCCCCTTTACCAATAGCAGTAGACGTTTCGTTCTCCTATGAACTCATCGGTACTAGATAACTGATAACTTCCTCGTAGTCAATGAACCCTAGCTTACCATTTATGACATGCTAAATACACTACTATTATAATGGTATACTAATAAAAAAATATGGGTTTCTTTCTAAATTCGCCTACAAATGTATGAAATAGACGTATAAATAAATAAAATAACCCCAAAAGAAAACCAAGGATGGATTATTGCAGAATTATCTTCTATTGCAGTTATTATTTTCTCATTCATTCCCTTTTTTTGTACTCGTGATCATTTTTCAGTTTACCTTTGACAACCTAAGAACGTATAATATGGTAATGAGAGTGCACCCAAATCTAAAAAAGGACTTTTCTAACTTGAATACTAAAGTGATCCAAACAACTGCAGAATATATAGGCAAGTAATTATGTGCGTAGCTTCTACGGCAGCATCACAAATGCATATGTTTACAAGATGCAACATAGCTTATTGTTAATAGTCTGTGTAAAGGAGCAAGTGTACAGATACCAAGTGTTACAAAAAACCGAGACGAGAGAACCTCCTTGGTTTTGGATGAACAAAAAGTACTTAAGCAGAAGCATTTTTTCTGCAGAAACACACCGCCAACAATCAGTACAATGCAATCTCGTATAAAAAATCTCAAATTCTACCAGATGAATCGATCCAAACTATATGTGTTAACAGGAAATAAATTTTAAGTAATTTTTTTAATCCAGAAAAAGACAAGTTAAACAAATTAAACCAAAAATATGATTGGCAGGTTTGAAAAATTCAGTTTATTAAATTATTCCAAATTGTACGATTTACCCACATCCAGGAGCGGTCGTATGCGTGGGCCATGCCCCCTCTCCCCCCTTGAGAATTATTAAATAAAACAATACATTTAAAAATATAAATAACTACTTATGTCATATTGATTACTATTTCTGTTCAACTTCAGAGTAAATTAAAAAGTTAATACTCGATTCAAGGTATTGTGTATCTCTCCAGGCATTTTTGCATTTAAGTTCATTTTTTCGAAAAACCTTCAGACCCGTCGATTTTTCATTTTCAAGGGACTCACTTCATTGTGTATTTTCGATCGCGCCACATCAACCCTTAAAACAGTATGGCTTTTTAAATTTGGGTGAATAGTTTGCGAGAAATTGCATTCTAATACTAAAGAATTTAATGATTTACTTGCCGATAGTCACAGACTAGGTATACTGACTAATATTGTTTTAATAATATCAACTGATTTGCTGTTTTTTACATTTAGCGTGAATAAAATGAAACAAGGCAAAAACACCACAACGTTAAGGCTCATTTACTAGGGAAATAATGCAGGAGAATTATAGAACGCAATTTCTCGCAAATTATTAGCCCAAATTTAAAAAGTAAGCACCGTTGTAAAAAAGAAGTTTTAAAATGATGTGCTATTTGACCCTCTCGTCTTTTAAAATTTTAGGGGTGGATTCCACCACCGTTTAAGAGTTGAGGTGGCGCAATCGAAAATACCCAATGAGAGTGTCCCCCCTTGCAAATAAAATCAATGGTTCCCGTCGGTTCGGAGCGTTTTTCGAATTTTTTTTTTAGTAAGTAAGTGTTGAATTACATTTTTATCTGTAAGTGTTGAAGTGACCTCCCTCCCCCCAAGAAGATATATGACCACCCCTGCCTACGCCATAAGAATCTTTCATCAAAATGTATTTAACAAAATGACTGAAGTGTGTAGATCTGACATTATGGGGATAATAGGAAACTGGGTGCCACACTTTTGCTCTGGAGGCTACTTCATACACCGTGCCTCAAGCGCTTCTGCAATATGTATTTTGTACATATGCGCACGTTCCTACGCAGCCCAACCAACCAACCAACCTTATCAGCAGTCACAAACAAAAACAAAGGCCTAAAATTTTTTTAAAAACCCCTAAAAAAAAAAACCCCCACGAGTAGCGGTAAGGACGGCAGAAGACTCGAGAAAAGTCGATCCTGGTATAGAAACTACAATATAACATCCATTCTTTGATATTTCTGGAGAAATTTTAAATTTCAAATCTTAACAGAGCTGTTAAAACTTTTATCCAGTCAGAAACCGCCTTATTGAAAAATTGTTGCTTCTGGCTATAATTCTTAACAGCCCTGTTATAATAACGTAAGAGAAACCATCAGAAGCCTGAATGTCAATTTGTGGTGTACCATTTGCAAATAAATATATAAAGTTTGTTGTAAACTTATGTGCAACATAAAAAACGTCGCCTTCTTTGACGGCGGTAAAGAGATAAAAAAAGCCGACGGTTTTTAAGTTGCAAATAAGTTTGAAATAAACTATACTTATATTACCCCAGTCTCGGACCTGAGGCTATGTTAGGCATTACAACAAGGCAGGTCACAACAGCCCTCAATGAGTCGGCCCACGATTTCCTGAGGAAGCTTTGGAGGACAAACAGGGCCTGTAGGAAAACTCGAGATTTTGTGACGGGGCCGAACAAGTCGAGATTGGCCTGATTACTGGGCCGGAGTCAGAAAACTCTGAATCTTCTAATCTAATCTAATTCTAGCAGGCCACTGCAGACTTAAATGACACTAATATGTTACATAAGTACATTACCATAAAATACTTCTTAATACCCAGCAATTGTATCTGTTTGTTTACTGTTTTATATATATTTTATGGTGACTAGGAAAAACTCATAATTAATTGCCCTGAAGATGACAATAAAATTTACCGAAACGTCGTCAAGTTGAAAAGTACTTTTTCTCAAAATAAGGATCCCGTACCCAACAAAATTTTTCCAACTATTAATAAGCCGGTCTAAAAACTTTTCTATTAAATAATAGTATTCATACTGGTAATATTAGTGGCAAAAAAATATTGAGATCTATTTGGTCCACTGTACCAGTGTCGCGCACCTATATAAACAAAACAAATATTTTTATATCACATATTTTTCGGATTATTTATTTGTTCATTCTACAAAAAGAAAAATATGTTTCTAACAATCACTGTAAAAAAAAAAATTCGTGCAGAAGCATTTCTAAAAAATTCTGAAGGCGCCGCCCATGTTTACAAACATTATGCTAGAAACAAAAGATAAGTTTGCTATAATACTAAACACATACTTTTATAAAAATTTTATCTATTTTTGTGGCCGATATTTACTTAAAATATAATTTTGGTGAGCAAAATAGTATGAAATAGATTCTAGATTGAAGAAATGGAGGGTTTAATAATAATGTTATATTGTTCCTCTCTTAATTTATGATTGTATAAAATAATACATATCAATTTAAAAAAATCATGATCATTATCGGAGTTTACCATGACAATTTCAATATTATACAAAATAAAATGGTGTAGAGAAAAAATAATAAAGTTATAGGCGCAGACGGTGACCGTCAGACCCATTGCCAAAAGTATTTTTAGAAGGAGCTAGTATTATTTAAAACTATTGTGACTATTATGTTAACTTTGATAAAGACCAATCATTTGTAAATCCAAAATATCTTATTATATAGAGTGCTCAGTAAATAATGGTATCCCTTTTAATAGATGATAGAAAAATTAATTTTATGCAAAAAGTTTCATGTGACATGGGGCCACAATGGCTTAGTTTGCGAGATATAAGGTGTTAAAAGCATCCAGAAAAAAAATGGAAAATTTTATACCTCCGAAAGTAGAAGAGATATGTTAACCAAACTTAGTGCACGTTGTCACTGTATGATCTACAACGATCATTCAAAATATCAGGCATCTAAAACGTCCAGTGGCGGAGATATGGGTAACTAATATAATAAATATGGTGAAGAAAATTGTATCACACTGTACAATAATAAATTTGATAACATATCTCAGTGCATTTTTCAATTGCAAACAAAAAGTATCTCTTGGATTCTTTTCGTATGTGGTACTGTTTCGGCGCAAATTATCTTCTTTTATATGTACAGGGTGGGCAAAGTTCGATGTTTGTGTAGGGTAACTCGGTAACTGTAAGAGATACAAAAAATGGAAAACACATTCTCGTCTCTTTTTTTTTTGCGACAAATTCAGTGGCGAAAACAAAAAATTGCTATCGTCTTTTGTTTTCAAGTTATAAACAAAAGGTCCATTTTTCAACACATCACAATATCTTGGTTGTTTGAAAGTTATGAAAAAAACAACTTTTACATTCGGGGAGATACTTTTTCTGTAAAACACGGTGGCGTCGAGGAAGTATTTACGTGACGTCTACAATCATATTTATCTCAGTCTCGCGGCTTGCTTCGATTTGTCCGCCAGCCGGTCATTGCCTCACCAGATATCTATCTACCTGCTGTTGCACCACTGAATAGCCGCACGACTTGCCAACTCTACTTATAAGTAGATTCATTGTTTATTTAAAGTAAATATTCTAAATGAACATCATTAACTTCCTGGCACATTGCTGGGCGATTATGAAATTTGTCCCTCACCCTCTGAAATGTTTTATTGGGATCACTCGGCCCCATGTACTATATGAAATTTTCGATTTGATAGGCGCCCCGATGCGATCTGCCACTGAAGTTGTACGTTGCACCCTTTATTTTTCAATAAAAGTGCCGTATAGAACCTGTAAATTTTGCTGAACACTTTTTTTGTCATAGGTAGAGATTTTGAAGGTGCTCAAATCATCAACAAAGTATACTGATTTACAGCGCTAATACAGAATAGTTAATCTAATCCAATAAATGTCGGAAAAATGTAAGTAAAATTTATATTTTACTTTATTAATCGACTCAATTCAAATACCTACTTTTTAGCTCTACGTGTCCAACTCTGATTAATTAAAACTGAAAATGTCATTTTTTGTTTCTACACAACCGAAGAATGTATTGGATACGCAAGGGTCATTTCGATGCTACTGATGGATGATATATTTTCATTATTAACACGTGCTGGTAATGGTTATTTTATTGTTGTTTATACGGGTTGTTGGGACTGAATTGATTTAACTTATGTTCGGCTGTGAGTAATTTAATTTCAGCATGAGAAGCGCGAACGTCATGTTGGAATTTATAGAGAACCATTAAAAGTTATGACGATATGGTTCAGTGGTTCTGCGTTTCATATAGCCGATACTTACCCAGTTTGTTTCCAATGTTTTGTTACATCTGACAAATTACTTATTTCACTGTGAAATGTGGAAACTAATTTCAACATGCGAAAGTTGAGGCAGTTTGGTCGAGCAAGTATTATAAATAATCCAAGAAAAGAATAAACAAGTTAGCCAGTCATACTCATAAGTGATGCAAGTACTTCGATAAATTTGGTACAACCATTTGGAGAAAGATTGATTGCCAATTTGTTTAAAACACTTTTTATAAATTTAATATCACTAAAAAAATTAGTAAGTTTCTTATCTTCGAAGACAGCCATGGAAATATGTAAATCGTATGCTCGATATTGATTCAATGGAGCATCGGTTGATGAAATTATCACTAATTTCAATTTATTTTTGAACTGTCAATCAAAAAGCATGCCATTGAATTTCCATGGATAACTAAGAGAAGGAATTTTTTTCGATCACCCTTTACTTTTAATCTTACAAATTCCTTTGTTGCTGGTGTGTAATTTTTTTTTACTGATGTTATATTCAAAAATCCCTAGACATTTTTAGACCTGCATTTGTTTTTAATATTTTAAAAATGATGTTTTAATGATAGGGTTTTATTATAATTATTTCGTACACCAGTAAATAAAAATATTTGTTAATTATGCCCCAGTGTTGTGCAGTTCCATTTTGTTCAGAAACAAAAGACGGATATATGTTTCCGAGATACAAGACTAGCCTAAAACAGTGGTTGGTAGCGATTCGCAGGGATAATTTTACTCCTTCGAAACATTCGTGTGTTTGTAAGAAACATTTTAATCCTGACGATTATGCGTTACCAAAGCAGCCTATTACAGAAAATCGTAAGTAATAATCATGCACATTCGTTGTTTACATCATGCCCATGCTTGATATAACCTAACATTAATGACATAAGACACCTCTGATAGGTACAATAATTTCCCTACTGAGCAAGTAAATTACTACTTTCCCCTTCTATCATCATTGTGTTAAATGTTTTTCAGCTAATTTTTACGAAAATCACTAAAAACCCGAGTTAAAAAGCCATAATAAACATAACCACATAACATAACCATAATGTTCAGTGACATTTACCTTACCTTATACTAGCGCCTCTCGTGGTAAATTCAAGCTCGGTAGCCCTCATTGAAAAAGCCGTTAAGATTTTCTTTAGAATACCTGAAGAATACCTAAACTGAATGCCGCACTACTTGGCAGAAAAAACCGATGCGAATATTTCCATAAAATGCAATAATATTATGTCTTACAAATTACAATCAAAACAATGATGTAAACACTAAAAATAAACATTCTAACCTCGTGTGGGTATTGATATTAATCGTTTTCGTGTTTCTGGCTAAAACATGACACAAAAATCCGTTTCTAGGGCCAAGGATATATTATTAACAGATATTCAAGCAATAAATTTCACTAGCCATGTTTTCTTGAAAGAGATCAAGCGAACATAAATTTCATATTTCATATTTTCATGAAAGGATTGGACAAAAAAAATAATTACGAGGGGGACTTCTTTATTAACTTTTTTTATGAAAAATCGAGGAAAACCAAAATTTTAGTTTAAGAATTGTTTAGCCGCGAGGAACCAAAAATATTCTAAACCTGAAGTGTTTAGCCGCGAGGAACCAAAAATATTCTAAACCTATCATCAATATCTCTTATTCTAGTCCCTCACTCTAACTATTTCAAGTATACGTCCGGACATGCTTCTGATGTCGCCGATCACATCTGGTGGGATTTGTGCCGATAAAATGGGAAAAATATCTGACAGCTGTCTAATGTTCTCTGGAGCCGGTTGACGGTTTTGAAGTGCCTTACCCCAAAAATTCCATACATCTGCAATGGAATTCAAGTTAGAAGACCGCGGTAGAAGAGGATCGTGATCAATTCCGTGAATTTCAAGGACGTTGAATACTTGCTGAGTACGATGGAGAGCATTATCAAAAAAAAAAAATTTCGCCAATAGTAGCTTGAAAAGTCGTCACAATGTTACTGACATTGACATATATGTGTCCTCACGGTCCTCCTCCAGATAGATCGATGCATCCTCCAAATCATATTCCTCCCCCATACCATAACACTGCCTCCTCTAAAAGCTACTGTGGGTTGGATAAATCTTTGGCTGTATCTCTCCCCTAACATCCTTCAAACTCGTAAACGTCTGCTATCGCTGTGCAAGCTGAAACGATACTCATCGCTGAAAAAAACTGAACCAGCGGCAGAACTAAGAGTAGGCCCGAGGCCCGCTCAAAAAATCTATGGCCTATCCTAGTGCCCACCTATTAGTCAAGAAAAATACATTTACAATTTTCCCGTCCATAGGCCAAGAAAGTTTTTTGCTACCTCTCTTGCAGCTAAAGGAAGGGGAGATTTAACATTTTTTTTAATGATTTTCAGACTTAACGTGATCCGACTATGAAAAAAAAAATGCAAAGCGGCAGACACACTGCGGAAGAGGCGGCTGGTGAATTATTGGTTATACCATATGTCTAGCGCCAAGTGTGGCCAGTTAGAAAAAAAACGAGAGATAGCTGCGAACTAGGATGAAATATGAGATGCCGAATATCACACTCTCTTTCCTCAGTTATTGGAACAACATTGACAATCTCTTCGTTATCGGGTAAACATAACAGAAAAAAAAACCAAATAAATTTGAATTCGTCCAACGCGACGCCAGGTATTCCCATCCGACCTTGTCGGTCCGAATCGGTCATACTTCTTTTAAAATGTTCGGAGGTATCGGTCGTAAACGCCCGAAAATAATTTCGACCTAAAACGGTGACACTCTGACCACAGCATTCTGAGATTTAACCATCCGGTTTAATGTATAATCACCCGAAAATAAATTATTTGTTACAAATCGGTTGTTATTGTTACACAACTCTTGCAGTTAATTCATTATTTAATAGCATTTTTCATATTTCCAAAATTAAATATCATATATATGTTACGTACAAAACGTGGTATTTTTGAAAATGACCTATATTTAAATAGAAAAATGGCAGTCACGTCGAGAAACAGATGATGTATTTGTATATCCATTAAGTAATCGAAAACAGGACTGTTTTCTATCAAGTTCGACGAACTACAATATAAATTTTGCGATTCATTTTCTAAGCTAACACAGTAGCACGTGTTCTGATTTCTGATCTAAATTGGAAGTTCGCGCATATGTAGGTCAGGGCGGTCGTTGCAAACCAGGCTGGAAATAGTAGAAGACTGGCAAAGGTTCGACAACAATAAACCCCATTCTTCACGATGTATCATAAAAAGTAATGGCAATCACCTGGTTAAGGGGTTGTAAAATTAGTTTTTCCACGCGGTTAACGGCAGTTGCTTTGTTTTACATCAACATCTGCGAACGGCGGCGGGTGGCTCATTCTCATTAGTCATTGTCATTAGAGAAAAATATTAACATTATGTTCCATATTTTGAAATAAATGTGTATTAATATAGAACATAATTTCAATTAATGCATTCGTAGATTAGGTAATAAAAAAAAAGTCAGTCATTTTATCAAAAGGTTAATGGACGTAATGTTATTTCTTTCTCATCATCGTCTTTCGATGGTCATTTGCCATAAAAGCATTTACAATTTTAATTGATTTAACTATATAAAAGGAAACTTCAGTATATTCCTTATGAATCTTATATAGGGTGTTCCAAACTTATGTAGCCACACTCTTACATTAAGTAGATGAGATCAATATTTGGTCAAAAATACATATTAAAGGAGTTACACCATTTCAAAGAGGGAGTAAAAAAACTCTGCTTGTACACCATAACAGATAAGTATATCAAAATGTAGAGATTACTTTTTGTTTAGGATCTTAACGATGTCCTACAGTTACTTTTTAAGTAAATGGTCAGAGGCGGTACACATGGGACTAAAGTTGGGTGTATTAATAAATATTTTTGATTTCGTTTGCTTAGGATCACCACTTTCAAGAAAATCAACTTTAAAAGTCTTCGAACTGGTACGAGACTTTGCCATACGATATGTCTCACTATGTGAGTTTTTACTAGACCGCGTAAGTGGTGTTTCTAAGTAAAATCATGTCATTGTTGGAAAATTTTGTGCTTTAGCTTGTTAGTG
Source organism: Rhamnusium bicolor (assembly GCA_029963845.1). Lineage (NCBI taxonomy): Eukaryota > Metazoa > Arthropoda > Insecta > Coleoptera > Cerambycidae > Rhamnusium > Rhamnusium bicolor. The sequence continues at coordinate 323,774 of JANEYF010001071.1, forward strand.
CATTCGGTTTGTGTATTTGGATTTTTAATTATGTTTAACTGTTACAAATGGCCAATTATTCGAACATTGATTTGAAAAATATGGTGCTTTTCTTTATTAAAAACATTAATTTATTATTAAAAGTGTTAACTTTGTGTGTGGTGAAGTGAAGGGTTTAATTTATTTTCCATGTTTTCATGCAGAATTGGCAACACTGGAAGTTCAGTAAATAAGCGTTACAGATTCCTAGCAAACCTGATATAAAAAAAGGTGGGTAAATCAAAAAATGCTATTGAGGTGTTTAAATTTACTTCGTCTTTTCTCACTTTATAGTATAAACAAAGGTGCAAAAATGTTGTTTTATCCTGTCGGTGAAAGCATGCATTCACATATAATACCTATGAACTGAAATAAACCATTAGGTAATTTAAAATCGAATAAACTCCTGCTTATTCTCGAAAACTTTCTGGAATGATGATGATGAAGCTACAGAAGAGGGTATAATAAATACTCACCATCTTCACCAGTGGTGTAATGAAAATCCTCATCAGTTCGAAAACGATCCTTTCGTGGTTCCGACTCCACAATAATCTGTAGGGCCTCGTCTCTCTTTGCTCAACAAAAATCCTAGGATTTTTTGGGAGTTACTTCGGTGACTTGAGAGACGGTTAAGAAAACTTTTTTTTTTTGAAAAGCAGTAGTTTCTAAACTTTTGGGGGATTACTAAATAACGACGTAATTGCTCCACACGTTACGCCTACTCGACTTACTTCGGTATCATATTTGGTATTTTTGAGATACTGTTTACCATTAAATTTAGACTAAATTTATTTCAACAGGACACAGCACCTATGCACTTTGGCGGGGAAGTTAGAAATTTTTTAACCAACGATTTCCCCGGCCGTTGGATTAGAAGGCATGGGCCAATTCCAAACCTCCTCGATCACCCAATCCCAACTCACTTGGCTTCTTTTTCTGGGGACATATTAAACAGCAATTCAATTCATGAAATAGTTTTTAGCATTGATATCTTCAAGAGCAGAAAATTTAAAAAACAGTTCCTTACTAGCCTTAACGGAATATATTTTTTAAAAAGGATGGTTTTACAAAATATTCAGTATGTTAAATTTAACTTGAAGTTCCAGTAAGCATGCTCTAGTTTTAGTGCAGTAAATGTCTACTCATTACATTACACGGTTGGAATGTGTTAATATTATCGTTTCAGCATACGTTTTAACTCAAACCGTGACGTCTGAAATTGATGATCGTCACAGTAAAGAGTTCAAGGGGGATTTATTATATACGTTATCCAAAAATAGCAACACTCAGGTGCTTTGCTTTTGTAAGACTCTCTTATGATCTATAAATATTCTACCATATTGAATGGGAAATTGTGTATGGGGTTGAAATTAATGTAAGACATTTTTATTTGAGAGCGTATACATAATATTCTTAGGGATAACAATTATCAGCACTTAATTTGCAAATATTGTCTGAACGTTATTTGTAGCATTCTCTAAATTTTTCTTTTTCTTTTTTTGGGACTACCACAAATAATTCTTCGTTATCTAAAAAATATAGTAGTTAACCAGTATGTTACTGGAAAAATAAACCTCTCGCTGACTTGTGACTTTACGTCAAAAGATTAGTCAGAGGGTGTTCTTTGACAACAATATGAGACAAAAATAATATTACCTAACGTTTCGGAAAATGAATATGTTTCATTTTTTAATGTCATTTACATCTTTTTTACTTCTAAAATAAGGAAGTATAGTAATCGTGATTTTTTTCGACCACGAGATTCTGATTGATATATACGTTTTGAACCCCTCTGAATCCATTCTGATTATTTTCCGAATGATGTCTGTCGGTGCGTGTGTGTGTGGATGTGTGGTGTGTATGTATATATCCGCGATAACTCAAAAAATACTAATAGGACACTTCCCAAATTTGGCAGTTAAGATTTGCAACATCATATTAGGTGACACATTAAATTTGGTGAATGTGGTACCACCAGAAGAGTCATAATGAATGAAAGAAGAAAAAAGGTAAGTACCTTTCGGAAAAAAAAAAAATTTGTAGTGCATTTCTGGACGAATCTCAACGAATTATAATAAAAAAAAACATAACTTTAGGGAAAAAATCTGTCGGCAATACTGTAGTATCGCGATAGGAGCCACAATTTTTGAGATAAACGTTTCAAATTTGGTACACATGTTCTAAAGACCAAAGACAATGATAAAATCGGTGATGTGCAAAATTGACCAGCTTAAAGGAGGTTCACGGGACCCGAACTTTCTTGTATTTGCCTTTACAAAAAAAATATTCTTGATGAAAGATTATAAATCGTATATACTATATCAAGCCAATAAAAATGTATATTTTCCAACTACTTAAATAAAGCTGATGTAAACTAAAATGTTACACATTAAAACATATGACATGAATTATTATTGACAGTATCGAATGACGCTGATAATAATTATTTAAAATTTTTAATGAAACATTTCAAGGTACGCTATTAAAATTTAATTAAGGTAAGTGGAGAATTAAATAGAATGAATTTTTTAGATCAGAATGATATAATACTGATATAAGAAAGTTATGTGCTGGCCACATCAGATATTTTTAGAATATGTCAAGCGTGAAACTTGACACATATATTATTTGTTTATGTAGTATCCATAGATAGTTACATAGAACTGTTGATACTTAGTAATTATACAATATTAATTTTGTTCAATTCTTCTTTTTAACATCGGTAACCACGTTGTACCAAAATCTACAGAGCAATGGGATAAACATTTTTCTTCACTTAATAATATTATTGCCGATTCCTTAAAAAAAATTTCAGAACCAGAATTTTCCGTTTCTTCTTTTTCAAAAGTGGCCAATGACAACTTCCTAAATTCCTACCAGTAGAAACTATTTTATGTTGTTTAGTGTTTGGTATGTCTTCACTCACATATGTAAATAGTGGGAAATACCTAAGACAAATAGCTCTAAGGGTCGGTATATCCACCTTCTGGTAAAGTATACCAACAGATAAATTGAAGAATACAATTTTTAAATCGATAAAATAATAGCTTACTATTTATTTATTTTTGCAGAACAGTTATTCCATATGACAATAGGTATACTTCACTGTGATCAATCTTTTGCAAAAATAGAGACGTAATAATTAATAAAAATCTGTTTGGTAACTAACAGCCACTCTCCAGAAGGTGGATATACCGGGGCTAAAGCATAATGAATGACCCTCGTCCCATTAGTTTACTTCTACCATGTCGAAAGTTGTCGAAAGTTGTCGAAAGAATTAGAAATATACAAATGTACGATTATGTAATAAAAAATGATATCTATATAATAAATAATATCAAATTTGCAATTGGCTTTTAGGAAAGGGTTTATTTAGCACGACAACGTTATTGCTAAACGTTACAGATAATATAATTAGGTCACTTGACAACGGTTCAGCTACAGCTCTTATACTTCTCGATTTTTCCAAAGCCTTCGACACCCTTGATTATAGTTTACTTGTTTCCATACTCGAAAATTACGGTTATGATCCAATTTCTATAAATTTATTTGTAGGTTATCTTAGCAATCGTCGTCAGCAAGTTGTAACAAATAATACCTGTTTCGAAATCGCATTTATCACATCTGGTGTTCCGTAAGGTTCTGTCTTGGGGCCCCATTTTGTTTATTATATATATTTCTGATATATTCAACGTAGTCAAATATTTTCAAATACAAACAATTGCTGATAATACCCAATTATCATATTCCATTGAGCCTAAACTCAGATAAATGCAATATTATGGTGTTTTGTCTAAAACGTTCAGAACATTTACATAGTTAAAACGCATCTAAAGGTAATGATACAGAATGAACCCGTAAATATTGTTAAGAGTGTAAAAAATCTAGGAGTTATTTTTGATTGTAGATTACAATTTGAGGAATATATAGTGAGGTCCTGAAATCACCCCCTCCTGCTATTTTTTGTCGTTTAGAATTTTTTACTGAAATTTGGGGGCGATATTCCCAGGCAGGTTAGGTACTTTTTGAGCATAAATGCGATCACCGATATTACCGGGCGTCTAGCCGCCATATTGGATTTTCCTACAGCGTGGTACACGGATGTGTTGCAAATCAAATTAAAGGTCTTTATGTTACCAATATCGCTTTGAAATTTCGCGATGATTCCTCAAAGCGTATGAAATTGGTGGCCTAGTTTTTTTTGCTGACGATTGTACGGACGTGTTTTTTGGTAGTTTGTAATTAAAAAATATGAAAAAAGTTATTTTGATCTATATCTAACTGGCCATGAGTAAGATATTTTCTATAACAGATAATATTATGAAGAACAATTTAAACACACTAAAATTAAACGTTTTGTTACGTTACAAATAACACTTTAAATGACATTAAACACAATAAATAGAAATAAATTTAGTATATTGTTATCGATAATTTGGTCTATTGAAACACGAACGTTTGTTACTTGAGAACGGAATGAGTCTAATTTGTTAATTGTTTGAAAACATTAAAATTTAATTACATTATGTTATTGCGAACAAACTATGTATTTTCTTGATATTATTTCACGAGTAAATTACAAGGCCCATTTTATTAGGTAGTTTTTTTATGTAATACTAGATCGTTTATAGGTCAGTAGGAAGTAAGTTTTAAAATACAAGTGCCTCTGAAATGTCTGTACAAAATGCCTCATATGTTCTCGAGACTAAAATAAAACGGTTGATTTCAACCCATATGTACTTCAATCCAAAATATCGAGGGTGAAAGTTTTTAAGAAACGTGTTATTTTTTTTAAATAACAAAAAAATGCTCTCAGCTATTGTGATCAAATTTAGAAGTTTATCATCTGCATTGGCAACAGATCTAGTTTGATGTAATTTTTTGGGTCGTCGGTTCTGTACAAATGGTCACAAATTGATCATTCAATTACAAAAAAATCTAAATTTTTTTCAACAGTTTATCCAACGCATTTAAAAGTTTTTTTATTTTTTTTTTGATTTAGATAATTTTATATTTACCTCTTGTTAAATTTTAGTATCGCTATTGTTTAGCAAAAAAATCTATTAAAAAACGCTATTTATGTAATGCAATTAGGAACCCAAAGTGCCTAAATACTGCTACACACGTTACGATAAAACTGAGCTATTTATCTACACAAGCAGATCTGCGCAGTTAAATCAAACACTCATATAGCGCCCACAACGTAGATAAAGCAGATAAATCTGGGCTGATCTGTTTGTGCAGATAAATAGCTGTTTTATCGTACCGTGTGTAGCAGAATTTACACGAATCATTCATCATGACCACCGTTTAAATATATACAGAGATCATTCGACGTAAAAGAGCTAAAATGCACCATTAGCAACATTTCGGCATCTTTTTTTAGATTTTAAACGACATTTTGAACTTGGTCTACAATTCTTTGTGTACCTACCAGAGTGGAATACACCATGGTTGTAGAGAGATCCATAAATAATAATCACACGGCGTTATATCAGGAGAATATGGTGGCCAGTTTACCGGAGCATTGTGTCCTCTATTGATCCACTTAGGAATATTTAATTTAAATATTGTGGAACATTTAAAAAAAAACGTTTCGAATGCTCCATTATGCATAAACCACATGTCGTGGTAAAGTAATAATTCTGGTAAATCATTCAATACACCATGTAATGTATTCTGAAGGAATTGTAAATAATGTTCGACTTTTTGTCGACGTGGTATCATGATGGGGCCAATAATAAAATTTTCAATGACCACACATTAATCCTAAATACATGTTAAATGTGTTACTATAGTTTTATGAGGATTTTCGTCGGTGTACACATGTTAGTTGTGCAAATCTGTTATGACACGTCTTGTAAAAAAACGCTTTATCATTAGTGAACAAAACATTCTACAGAAATTGAGGATCTCATGTTCTCTGGCCTTAGATGAACCGATAGAAAACTAAATGCATATCTGGATTTGGCATTGTTTAAATGCGATTGGATAGTTTTTTATAGTTTTTCTTTTATAATTCTGACATTCCTACGTACTGGTGCTTAATTTTGGGTATTTTCACAGGGTTGGAAAAAATCATGATTTTTTTGGGAAAAAATCAATTTTTTGGAAAAAAATCAAAAATCAATGATTTTTATTTAAAAAATCAAAAAAATCAGGTTTTTTTGATTTTTTTTGATTTTTTTCAATTCTACTCTAATTTTTTGAAAACTAATACGATTTTTCCATACACTATTTTTTTGTATTCTCTAACTACCAATTTGCACATATAAATTATTCACGTCCCTGGAAAAATTCTCTATATGGTCTATATTTTCATACAAACAATAAGAAATCAGCATTTTCCTGTTCTGACAAGCTTGGTAGTCGGTTTCATTAATTTTACAGATGCCAAGGCGACGCGCGACTGAAGTATAAAATTAAAAAGGGCGGAAGGAAGAAAAACGAAATTTGGGATTATTTATAAAAAAAAACCAGAAAAAGGAAAAACCAGTAACAGAGCGATGTGTAAAAATTATAAAAAAAGAAGTGCAAGGACTTGTTCAAAGATTAAAAGGCCATCACGAAAAGTGCAGGAAGTTGATTCAACTGCAGGAATTCTAAATTTAAATAACTATTTAGATCAAATTGATTTAAATCGTCGCAACCCTGCCTTTTCAAAATCTGTTCTGCATGCTTAGGACTCCAAATGGTCCAAATCGTATGCCGATGTCTATAATCAGCCGTTTCTGGAGCAAAGCATCCGGGTTCGCGAAGGTGTTTATCAGAAAGCGGCAAAAGTTTGATGGTTCCAAGAACTTAGAGGATAGAGATAAGTTGAATTCAATCTCACTATTTTAGCAGTTTTAGATTTTTTCAATATCTTAGCAGCAAGAGCAGATGCCCCCAGTTTAGCTTGTTTCATTAACCAATAATGCTGTATACAGACAGACTTATGACATGAATAAAATGTATTAGACATTTTAATCTAATTGGAAAGAAATCATTTATGATATTGAAATCATTAGCAATTAGATAATTTTTAAGTTTACCTGCCTTTATAATTAATGTAAAATATTAGTAATTGACGTTTATTTTTAATCACTTACTTATTTAAAGATAAAAACTAGACAATATAAAATTTTCTGATTAGGTCAATTTATGACAACAATATAATTACTATATTACTATGTTACTTATATTTTATTTTTCTTTTGTTACTTCGTGTGAAATCGATTTAGCAGGTAGCGTGGATATTATATTACATATTACAAAATTTTGTCTTTACCGCTACAGTTAACTTGCAGTCTACATCCATGGCAGGGTTATGTGCATCTTAAATTTAGTGCTGTACCTGCAACAAAAGAGAACAATTATTTAACATCAAAATATTGTTTATTCTCATTTTCTTAGATTTTATCGTGCATCCTCAATACCATAAAAAAACATTTATTTAGCACCCACACCCGAATTCACAAAATCAAACTTATCTTAAATTTTCTCTCAAACATAGATTGAAATCGATGGTTTTACTTGTATCTTGAATCTTTTTGAAAATATTTGTATGTGTTTTATGAAGTATTTATATATTCTACGAAAAAACAAATTGCCGGAAAATAGAATACGCTTGAGCTAAAATATAAGTTGGGCCTGATCCACTCAACTTTTCGTGAATCTGGCAGTAAGGGTATTAAAATTGAAATATGTTGTAGTAATAGTAATGTTTAAACTCTTATTTTAAACATTTTATTTTTGTCTGGAATTTCTGGAAAGTAAATTAATATTTAGTATTGTCATTTTAGTAAAGAACTCTGTACTTCTTAACGAAACTACAATTTTTTTTAATATAAAATAAACAATTCCCTTTATCTATTTTTGGGTACGGCTGTACATATAGAAGTATTAAAAGTGGTGTAGATATTGCTTGAAAAATGGTAACAGAACAACTACTTTTCAGTTGATATAATTTTTCTCCATCCAAAAGTGAAATTAAAACACATGCCTACAAAGTATTTGTAATATTTTTCTTATTTAACGGACTTTTTCTCAATAACTAGAAATGTTGATAGATGTATTAAGTTATCACTTATCAGACAATAACTGGGTATTTGTAGCAAATAATTAAAATATCTATTTTTTAAAATTTCATGTAATTTTACCCTTTTATTTGGGTAAACCGGCCCTGTACCAAGCGAAAAAAAGAGAGGAAGTTTGTATTATATTATTGTGGATACTCTCAATACACACAATTTACGTAGTAACACAATAATGGTCCAAATGTCATAAATTATAACACTAGGGTGTTTTTAATGCTTTCTCCACTAGTGGGAAAAGTAGCAGCACCAATAAAACATGTTTTCAATGTTGCCAACCTAACATTAAATTTTACGAAAAATTTGCTCGAGAGTTTACTTTCTCATTTAAATTTTACACTATACATGTAAGTTTTTTAAAAACTGTCATATAAATATTAATTATTATTTAATTGGTCAATATTAGTAGTATTTTATTTCCATTGTGGATCACGTCACTTCTGATCTAGAACAATTAGGTCGGCTATTTACATGTTTTATTTACAACTGATCGGAAATCAAAAGTGACTAAGTCAGTGCTGCCCTTGGCGATGCTGCTCCACCCCGGATGAAAGAGTCACATGTGATCTTTACATCAGTAATGTAGTGGAGTTAGAAAAGCGGCAAACGGTTGACAGTATAATCAAGTTTTAAATGTCGCAACAATAAATTTGCATATTTTTCATAAAAAAATATCGTATTTGCAATTATTAATTTCATAACATAAAAATAATCGAGGAAAATGTCAAGTAGGTTTCTGGATCATCTATTTCCATATTTTTCCTGTGTAAAACCGATAAAATATAAACATATAAAATAAACATGTGCTTCCCAAATACGCATGCGCGACATCCGAGACTACTGCACGTTTTATTTACGACTCGTGCAGGTCACTTCTAACCAGATCAAACGTGATCAAGTGAACTGACCATCGCATCGGTGCAAATAAAAGGTGTTTCAATAAGAGCGCAATATTTCAAGGTTCAATAAAACATGGTTTCTGTAGCAAAGTATTGAAATATTTATTGAGTTATAATGTAGACATTTGGGGGTTATGTATGGAACAACACATCTGGTAAATGGTCGCCACGGCTTTGCTGGCACATGCGTACTCTTTTGGCGAAATTTTGATTAACGGTGTTGCACACATGTGGTGGTACTTCGTTGATATAGCGTCTAATTTCGGCCTTCATTGCTTCGATGGTCGCGGGCTTGTTGGCATAAACCTTGACTTCAAATAACCCCACAGCCAAAAGTCCAAAGGTGTTAAATCTCAAGAGCGTGGCGGCCAATCCTAGTCACCAAGCCGAGAGATGACACGACCAGGAAAAAGACTCGTGCAACACCGTCAATGTTTCACGGGCGGTATGGTAAGTGGCGTCGTCCTGCTAAAACCACATGTTGTTCAGAGCAATATCTTCTAATTGCGGCACAACAAACTGCACGATAACATTCGCCATTCACCGTTACTGCATTACTTGCCTCGTCTCCGAAGAAAAACGGCCCAATGATTCCACCAGACCACAATGCACACCAAACAGTGACACATTTTGGATGCATTGCTTTCTCATGAATCATTCGTGGATTTTCTGAGCCCCAAATGCGGCAGTTTTGCCTATTAACGAAGCCATCGAGGTGAAAATGGGCCTCATCACTGAAAATGATTTTGTCCGCAAAATCGGCATTCATTTCTTGTTCAAAGATCCAATTGGTGAATTCTCTTCGCTATGCATGGTCTATTGGCAGAAGTTGTTGAGTCAATTGGACTTTGTATGTATGAAGATTCAAATCTTTAGTGAGAATACGCTGAAGAGTGGCTGTTATACCGTGCAATTCTTGTGCACGATGACGAATCAACCTGGATTCTTGGCCACGCTCTCGCGAACTGCCGTGATGTTTTGTTCTGAATGATCTCTACCAGCTCGTGTCGAGTGTTTCACATCACTAACCGAACCAGTACTTTGGAATTTTTCGATTATTCTTTTCACAGTAGATGAATGAGGAACATTATTTCGACCGAAAATTAGACGCACTTTACGAATCGTGGCAATCAAACTTTCACCATTTTGATAATAATATTTAACAATCACGAGGCGTTGTTCTATCGTGTAATGCTCCGTGTTTACTAACTCCCATCTGTCTCCTATCGACCTGGCATGTAATAATCTTGTGACATCATGACAGCCAAACTGGCGCTCTTATTGAAACACCTTAAAATACTACAATTAAAGTGTTCATCTATTCTTCTTAAAATTTGGACAACACGATTAACACGAATTATTTTATAATCTTTATTTGTCAAGGCCAAAGTCAACTGTCATATATTTATTTATAAATATAACCAAAATCTTACAGTAACTAGTTATTTTCGATTTGTAACTAATTGTCCACGATCGACACGATGGATTTCGGTCGTAGAATTAATAGCACTCGTGCCAAAATTATGAACCAATAAAAAAGTAAACTCTACGTAGTAACATGGGATGTGCAGCAATAAAACGCGCCTATTATAATTGCAAGTATTACACTAAGGGCAGATCTTTCCATCTCCTATTAAATTCATTCGGTAGATAGTTTCCTTGGATACAATGGGCCTTTTCACTACTTCTGAAATGTCAAAACAAATATGTTTATTTGAAAGCTAACTGATAGATATTCACCTTGTGCAACTCTGTTTGAAATATAAGTCTCCCATTGTTTAATAAAAAAAATAATCATTTATTATGGCAATTTGAACACTCATTTGACCTTGAAGCTGAGTGACGTCACACAAACCGGAATCATGTTGGTAGCATTTGCCAGAACGCCTAATACTACTAACGTCACAACACATCTGACACATTTTACATTGCTTACGGTTAGTTTTGTGGTTATGTTCTGTGTGTTCATTTACGAATCGTGTTTTGCTTTGTTTATGCACATTATTGGAAGAAAATGGAGCCAGGATTTTCTAAAGCAAATGCAGAAAATCTGCCGAAAGTTGACTTTATTATGGTGGACGAGTTTTATATGTCAAATTTGGATTATTTATCAGCAGAAGTCAGGAATATTAAAACAAAACGGTAAGTCATTAGTAATCTTATTTTCGTGTAATTTATTTATAAATATATTGGAACTACCATTATTTTAACATGCAATTGTTGTTACAATATTTTTTCCTATTTCAATTATACTTACTAATGTCTAATGATTTCCAGGTCAAGAAGAGTATAGTACGGTGACAACGCAGTTGCTTATGTGAATCTGAATCTTCTTTTAACTGTAAAATTTCAATAATTTAGCATCAATTTCTAAATACAACTACTTTTCTTACATCAAAATGATCTTCACAACAGTAAATGTTTCTGGTTTTCGTCAACTGCTTCTCAACTTTGGCTATTTTAAACCATGCTTGCCGTCTATTTTCATCTGGTGGAACGTAAACGAAAATTTTGACTGGACAATTCATGTTGTTATTTGTACATGTTGGTACAAAGCACTTTTTAAACATGTTCCACACACAACAATCCAAACTAAAAAGAAACGACTGTCAAAGTCAATTTCGACGTCAACTGTCAAAAAGCAGAGAACCAACTTTGCAATACACCGATGTGTCATGCTCAAAGTCGTAGTCCCTTTGACGTCACTAAGGTGGGTTGCGTGACGTCACGTAAAAGCGCGCGCTTTATTTCCGCACTTTTGTTTTTTTTTTCGACAGAAATCGTGCTCAAAAAAAAATTAAAAAAAATACGGCAAGTTTTTTTTATAAAACATTATCACATAAAGCAATAAAAAAAAATCTGTGAAAAGGCCCAATCACCCAGGGATACAAAAAAATATTTTATAGTTGTTAAACAATTTTATCCACGACATTATGTATGTGTTTCATCAAAGATAATGCTATCCATTATTCACAGCAGTGAGTTTTGACATTTTTTATTAAAATTTCATCGAATATGCCATGACGTCAGTCAAAGCGCGGAATTGCTATTTGATTTTAAACGTCAAAATTTGTCGGAATTTTTATCGTGATATTAAACCTCACTCTCGTGAATAGTCATCATTACATGCTCAATGAATAATATATTATTAATTTATACAAATTGTGTTGGTTTAATTATATATAGTTACAAATTTCGTTTTGTTTGTCCGACGCTGCTGTATTTCTTGTTCAGTCCTGATTTTCTAAATTTAGCAAAGCGTGGACTGGTTTAAATGACATATTTTTTCTAATCACGCCATTAACGTACCTACCTATATCCATTAATCTTTGATAGGAAAATTAAAAGTACATGACTTGTAATGTGGCATTATTATATTATTTTTAATACATCATGAGCGTAAATCGCCTCTTCGTTTTGGCTATAAATATTTTATAAATTGCTTACAAACGTGTAACTACTTATTTACTAGCCTATTTATGAACATTATATTTTAATATCCGCAGTATAATACAGGGTAGATAATTTGGTGCTTTTCACAATTTGACAAGAATCATTCATGAATAAGTTTCCATGTTTTTTGCTGAAAATACCTCCTTCGTGGAGTAAACATACTTGTGTAAAGCAAAAATGATTTTTCAACATCTACCGAAGTAATTATTGCAAATTTGATACTTAGGTACATGTTGTTCATGAGACACCGATTAATAAAACATAACTTAACGATTTAAAAATCCACCCGTTTGGGAATGTTGTTCTATTGCCAAATAATCAAGTGGTGACATAATGAAAGATGTTGAATTGTTTTTTATTACATCTAATTGTGGTAAACACCAATAATTTGTTTACATCGAGATTTGTATACCTACTTGACTATGGCTATCTATACCTTAATGAGGAAATGTTTTTAAAAAAACAGCTGAAGATCAATCGAATTCTCATCGAGATCAGAGTTCGAATATCAAATCAGAAGCATCTGATTCTGACTAGTAATGTGGGCGAAATATGGAATTGTATAGACCACTTAAGCAGCTTTCCAAAATTGGCTCCAGCAGTAGAAGATTGTTTAAATGAAATAAAAACAATTCAAAATGAAAATGTATAAATTTCACAAACAACACACCAACTATGGATCTGTGACAAGACAATAAATTCAACGGAACCAATTTATTGTAAATAACGTGGGAGTGCGGGAGGAACTCCGCTCCTATTATACACTACGTTCTACTGTTTAAAATAGCATGTATGTTTATTAGTATATTATCATAGCTATGAATAGATGTTTTAAAGCAATTTTTGTTCTTCCACAAACTGTTAATTGACTGCTAACAGGAAAGTTCCAAACAAACGCAATTCATTGCTTATGCGGCGAGGAGTGTATTTAACTGTAATAGTAAGAATGGTGCATCTTTTAAAAGGTTCTGCAGCGACACAACAAGGAATCTTTAAACTGGATTTGATAACTAGTTGTTTAAAGAAATATTTTTAGATGTTAACGTTTAAATATTCATACCATTGTTTGTGTCATTCCAAATAAAATTAAATTACGTCATATCGCAGGTAAGCAAACTGGTAAAAGATAAAAAAAAAAATAAAAAATAATCAGCGGTAGGATTTACCAATCGGATATGACGTAAAACCAGGGTTGGTTATAGTTGGTTATATGTCAGATTTGCATGCAAATTGACATTTTCTTTAGCGAATTCCGTATTATATAAAGTTGATAAAGTCAATTTATTATAAACACTCACTGAAAGAGAACTGAAGGTATAGGGGGATGTATTCAACAGTAAACTACACACACAAGTATTTTTCACCACCGGTTACAAGAATAAAAAGTATTTCATGAAATAACCGTACACGCCTTGGTGCTTTAAGAAAAAACTTTCTTTACACTAGATATCAAATTATCAACATTAGGGTAGCACCCCTAATAGCCTCAGCAATCCTATAAAGCCAATGTGCTAAATATGTTACATGAGGTATATTCTGATATGTTTTCTTCAAAATTCTTCCAGCAGCTTTCATGTAATTCACTCCATCGGTAAGAAACAATATGAAGTTGTCCTTATTTTCTGCATATTTGTCACCCCAAAACTATTGTAGACTTGAATTCACTACCTCTGCTATGGTGCGAGAATTTGTAGCTTCTAAAACTTTAGAGGCAATCAAGTGTCTGTTTATTGAATAATTTTTCTCCAATGCACCCACTAAAACATTCGCTACCTTAAACCCGCAAGCATTATTGGTTTCGTCCACGCTGAGCCAGATGTACTTCCCATTAAGTTAAGACACGTTAACATTGCTATATTTGCCACACACATTTTTCCAAAAATTGTCTAAAAATGGATTGTCTAGTTTCGACCACGGTATGTTACATCCTATCACATATTCCACTAAATCTAAGTTAAAATTACGTTGCATGTCACTGTAAGTAGCCACCTACGCTCCGTTTATGGTTTTCTGAGGAAATGTCTATTAATATTTGTGTTGCATGACCACGAAATTGCTTTGCTACATCTAGTGCAATACGATTGTCTACCATCAAATTGTTAATCAGCAATATCGCGATTCCAATAGTTTTACTGTAGCTTCCGTCGGTTTAGTACGTTGTGACATTTAACTGCGCGTTTTTAGTACCTACATCCGAATGAATCCACGTGCAAGATACTGTTTGATCGTATTATATGTTTTCTCTCCTTCACGCTAGGGCCGCCCGTTGGCCTTCAGTAATGTAAACTACCAATATACTGTAATTTAAAAGAATCTATTACGCATTACGTTTTAATTTAATATAGTGCATTCCCTGACAAAACTAAGTTACCATGAACATTGTAAAATTAAATAAAATGCACTTAATATGTTTTTGTAGTTTGGGAATGTTTCAGTAGGTGTTTGCAATATATTATATTATATCTGTAAAAGCCATCCCTGGGAACAGATCGGTAAATCCCACGTACGAATATTATATTGTAAATACCTAATGAAACATTTCCAAACAGCATATAAAATGATAAAATATTCTTATGTAGGTATTGTGCAATAAATCTCTTTTCTGAATAAAAATGAGAACAAAAACTTAAAGATGTTTTTTAGATAATTGGACGGTTTGCAGCTATAAAAAACAATTACTTACCGACCGTTATTGTCCAGTGTACAATAGCAATTCATAGATAGATATCAGAATCGCATTGGTTATCACGTTTACGACCACATCCCCATGTTAAAAATGAATAACACTCTAAATACGTAGTATTTATAAAACTATGTGAATAACACGCAGATGCGTAGAGTGCGTAATTGAAGACAACAGAGGTTAAACTTTTTTTAAAATTTTAATTCCTTCAGAGGATAAAGTGAACTTGTGGATTTAGGGATTTCCCAGAGTTGCAATTTAACGACACACTGCACAAGCTGTAAAAAAGTGCTTTCGTGCAACATCAAAGCAAACATTAAGAGACCAAGTTTAATTTAGATTTAATGGAAATGATAGTTGCGTGTAATTTAATACGTGGATAAAACTAGATAATCCACTATTTAGACAAGGGTATTAGTGGGCAGTTCAGGTGCTATCGGAAATGACACTGAGAAAAACATATTTATCATAACAGAGATGTGACAGTGTTAAACAAAAAAATATTCTGAACTGAATGACAAGTACGTCTGGATTAGTCCGGATGAAACCAGCAATGCTTGTGGATGTAAATGTTTTAGAGGGTGCATTAATATTAGTAATATAATTTTACTCTTGTGATCGCTAGTTAAACCTACATGTTACAATCACCAATACTTTCAGGCCCTTTTCGTACTAACTTTGGATGTTACCGACCTCGCCAAGATAACCACAAGGTAAGATATTGTTTCATATATGCATGAACATATTTACGCACATGACACATCTAGCGTCAATCCTGGAATTGACGTCATTTATCGCTACCTCCTGACCTCTACGATCAGAGATGCATTCCATTCACGAATTTCTCAAGGTAATCTTGAGAAATTCGTGATTCCACTACATATTCAGTGGACAAAGTGGACTCACTTTTGAATTATTTGATACTGATACGCTGTCTAAACATTTAGTCAGAGTAAATAAGTGATAAAAAGTGTTTTTGTTATATAATTATGAATATAATTATGATTAAGTAAGTTATTATGGATATTCTCAGCGTTACGCACTGACGGAAATAGCAAGCCAATTGAAACAGAATCAGGTAGATAGGGTTGGACTGGATCGATCCAATCAACTATCAAAATCAGAAGAAAAAACATAACCATATATTTGTCTGTATGTACGTCTGTCAACCATTTCACGATAATTTCTATTCGGCTTAAAATGTTGATATCATGTTCATAACAACTTTAGGGCAAAATTGCTAAGGATTTTGTAAGATACACAAAAACATAACATATACTTCTTTTCACTGTCAACAAATAAATGTTCACGTTTATAATACCCATTTCTTCATTATCGCCAATTAGTTGGAATCAGATTTTGAAAAGATTTTACTCGAAGGAGATTTTAAAGATAATTATATTATAATTACTCTGCATCAAAAGTATTCCTAACTTTGTTTCATCCCTGTGTGAGAAAAGGAAAGCTTATGTTCGGATGTACTAACAGAGACTTATTTCTTTGAGTTTATCTAAGTGAGCGAATTTATCACAATGAGACTTATTAGTTATTACATAGTATAAAAAGACTCACTGCGACCAGTTCGTTCAATTAAATATTAGATCATCTAAAAGAAACACACCACGGGCAAAGATGTAATGAGAAATTCGCATTGTAGGTAGAGTTACCATCCAGTTCTTATGTCGGAGTACGCGTTTAATGAAAATCCGAAAATCGTCGAATATTAATAAAAACAACTATTCGCATAAATTAAGAAAATTGTACTACAATTTTTCTTATGTGACTTTTCTACCTACCAACGTTAATAAGTAACACCGTAAAGAATCGGCTGTATTTTTTTTTCAAGGCGTTCAAGGAAGATACAGTTGGATCGATTAGGAATTTTACTTTCTATTTTAATTAGGGTAATTATTTAAACACATATGTTATACGTTACTGCCGTACCGCGTACAGTATAAACATGAAAATGAAAATAATGAAAAGCTTGTCAATTTGCACGTTTTTTCAATTATCAGTACCAATGAAACTGATTTCCCTTTTATTACTTCACTTTTATTTTTTCTTTTTTTTTTTTTTTTTTTCTTTTTTTTTTTTAACCCCCCCTTTTTCCCCCTTTTTCCCCCCCCTTAATTTTTTTTTTTTTTTTTTTCCTTTTTTTCCTTTTTTTTTTTTTTTTTTTTTTTTTTTTTTTTTTTTTCTTTTTTTTTTTTTCCCCCCTCTTCTCCCCTTCCTCCTTTTTTTTTTTCCCTTTTTTTTCTTTTTTTTCTTTCTTTTTTTTTTTTTTTTTTTTTTTTTTTTTTTTTTCTCTCCTCCCCCCCCCCCTCCCCCCCCCCCCTTTCTCTTCCCCCCTCTTTTTTTTTTTTTTTTTTTTTTTTTTTTTTTTTTTTTTTTTTTTTTTTTTTTTTTTTTTTTTTTTTTTTTTTTTTTTTTTTTTTTTTTTTTTTTTTTTTTTTTTTTTTTTTTTTTTTTTTTTTTTTTTTTTTTTTTTTTTTTTTTTTTTTTTTTTTTTTTTTTTTTTTTTTTTTTTTTTTTTTTTTTTTTTTTTTTTTTTTTTTTTTTTTTTTTTTTTTTTTTTTTTTTTTTCTTTTATTATTTAAATATTTGAATTTAATTTTAAGTAGGTACTTCTCATTTAGGTCAAGATTTGGTAAAGATCCATTCGACTACGTCAGCGTCTAACCATTTGCATGTTACTCAATGAACCGATTATTATGTCAATCCATTTATGGAGTTTAATACCGATAGCTTTCTACGCCTACATTACCTAAATTGCAAACTCGTAGCCCTTTTATTCGAATAGGAGAGAAGTTCAAGAAACTTGTAAAAATATTCCAATGAGTAAATACAGCAATTTTGTGCAATTCTATGAATCCTGTAAAATCACACAATGTTGTTTGTTTTCTATAATTTATCATAAATTATGTAAAAATATAATGTTTATTAAACGGAAAGCTGAAAAAAGGTTATTTTACATGAAATGTTAAAAATAAAATAAGCTAATAAAACGAAATATCAAACTTATTATACAGGGTGTTTCAATGATGACTTGTCAAATATCAAACTTATACAGGGTGTTTCAATGATGAGACGTCAAAACAAAACAAAAAAAAATTGTTTTCATAGTAGACTCGTACATGAAGTTTCATCAAAAACTAACCAGTAGCATCGGAGTTAGGGCGGATTGGGTTGATAGAACCTTACATAAAATATCTGATGTGGCCAGCACATAACTTTCTTATACCAGTATATATCATCCTGATGAAAAAAAATCATTCTATTTAATTCTTCACTTACCTCAATTAAATTTTAATAGCGTACCTTGAAATGTTTCATTAAAATATTTCAATAATTAATTATTAGCATCATTCGATACTGTCAATAATAATTCATGTCATATATTTTAATAATTTCTTCTTATTGACATTGACATTTTTGTAACTAAATTACACATTTCAAATGTCAATCTGTTAAATTTATCCTAACCCCCTTTTATGAAAAATTTAAGTTTACATCAGCTTTATTTAAGTAATTGGAAAATATATTTTATTGGCTTGATATAGTAGACATGATTTACAATTAAGCCTGGCCAAGGTCATTAATCCTACAGAGACGTACCGGGTATGCATCATATCATAATACTTGAATAAGTACAATAATAAAAACACAAATATTTTATATATTGTGATGTATGTTTTTGTACTATTTCGTTCGCTTTAAATTCTTTTTTTATGTATTACCTTATATTTTGTAAGCTTAGTGCTACACATTATTATTAAACTGTTAAATGACGTTCACACATGTACATTGTATATCTAAGTGATACCTAATAATAAATAAATAAATAAATAAAATAAATGGAAATAAATTTTATTAATACTGGTACACTTTATAAAAATATGTACAAAACTCACCTTCTTAAGCAGATTTATGAAGTAGCTTGGTTGTCGTTATAAGAAACTGGAGCACTTCTATAATAACTGTGTAGCATCAGATATGTTTCTACAGTTGTCTCAGTAAGCGATGTTCGCTGTGGTGAAAAAATATGTTTGTATTTTGAAAAAGACCGTTCGACATCTACGGAAGTAATACAGGCATAAGTAAAACACTCTGTGAACTCACTCACTTAACGCAGCTGTAAATGCACCATCACAAATTTGTCTTAATTTGATAAAATCAGGATCTTTCCGTAATACACTCTCGAATTTTTCAATAACGGGCTTATTTTTTGCGTCATTTATAGTCTGTAGCTGTGTATTTACGTCGTCCACTATTTGCAGCGATTCCACTAACGACAACGAAGTATTTTGCAATTTTTCTATTGCGTCGTTAACTCCTCTATAATTGTTATAAATAGTTTTTAAATCTGTTTCAAGGGAAATCTTGAAAGCTTGTCTGGCTTTCCTTAATAGCTGCAGCCTCGTTAGGGTTGAACTGAAGTATCACAGCTTTTATTTGTTGAAAATATTCAGCATAATAAAAAGCTGCCTTCAACCACGTTCCCCAACGTGTAAGAATCGGCTCTGGTGGTTCCGGAATACCAGGACAGTGTGTGAAATGCTCGAAGCCGTTTAGGAGATTTGAGAAATACTTTTTTTGTATTTGCTATTAATGCATCTACCTCTGGAAAACATTTTCGAATCGTTTCTGCTACAAGATGGAACGCATGCACTTTACACGTAACATGTAAAAACCTACAATCGTCTCTTTGAAGAAAACGGCCCACCAAATGCATTGTCGCAGCACCGTCGGTCACAAACATCAACACTTGACTTGTTGACAGTTAAAATTTTTCGAAAGTCTCCAACACCACTCGCGTAATTGTTTCGCCAGTACACGCAGTTAGTCTTTTGCTAGCTAGTAAAAGTGGAAATGTTGGTTTAACAGGGTCGAGTACACGTACTATAACATTTAAAATAGAATTTTTTTTACAATCTATCGTCTCGTCAACACATAACCACAGCCGTGTATTTTTTAATGCACATTTAATCCTATTTACAATATCTTCACGAACATTTGGTACATGTCTACGTAACGATGAACGACTTGGTAAATTCACCTGGGGATTGTATTTATTCCAGAACTCCCGAAATGCTGGTTTATCCAATATGCACAGGGGAACATCACAGGCAATCAGCATTAACAGTAAATCAAATATAAACTGAGGTTCCAAAAGACACGCCATTTTTTTATTTTTATGCCGGGTACTATTGACATGAATTTTGCAGCCGTATTTATTCCAGCACATTAAGTCTTGATCACAAACTTTACAAATTATTTTACATCCATCATAGAATAAATCCGGAAATTCACCGATAAATTTCAAGAGAGTTCAAAACGTATAAATCAATCAAAATCTCGAAGTCGAAAAAAAATCACGATTACTATACTTCCTTAGGTATAAGAAAGTAAAAAGTTATTTGCAACTAAACGGAATTTTGCTTTAACTAAAAAACCTAACTCTTATGCGTGTTGTGGGCTCCTGCCGTATCGCTGCCCCTGCTACCGGCGATTAAGAATTCAATCCCAACGTTCCAGCTTTACTAAAATAAGTAAAAGTGGTACCACGACACAGCACTCCTTGTGTGTTTTAGCGCAAAACTTGTCGATTGACGTCAGAAGACTAAAATTCGAGACTATTTTTTTTACCCCTTTATAGAGCACAAAATAATTCGGAAAAACATACAGTTTCGATTTTTAAATATTCCATAAGCAAATAAAAAAAGTTGGATATGCTCTTGCACAGGTTAGTGCCTGAAAAACAATTCGAAATTATCTACCACTGTGTGGTTTTCCATAACTTTTATGGGTATTGGTTTTCCTTTCTAAAAATATTGATTGTTTTAATTATGTTAGGGAAACATAAAATTAATTAATAAGTCATTATATCGGGCGTTTCATGTTAATTTAGTTTGAGGTATGCACTTTAAATGACTCATTTTAAGTCATTTGTGTACAAAAGTGCACAAATAATTATGATTTACCACAAACATTTAAAAACTTAATTGGTGTAGAAATAGATTTGTAAAATTTTAATTATGCTAAACACAGTGATATTTGTCAATATACAACCAATATTATTTGTTTACTTATTTTATACGAGTATGTTTATAATTCACTGATATTTATGTTTTGAACTACCGTTCATAAAATATTTAATATATTCTAATCTTCAGTAGGCAGACTAACGAGAAATCTGCCCGCTATAATAGCAGAAGCATCACAGGACGTAATTTTTATGGCGAGCCATTCAGTATATTCTGGCTCACTGGCAGAAAATAAAGAACTGGTGTCATTAAGTAATAGTTATAAATAACATGTTATGTAAACTTTAATGATACGACTGACGTTTGATTATGTTATTTTGTATTATACAGAACAGTAACAGAAATTTACCTGTTAGTTAAACAAATATAAACTAGTAAAACCCGTTACTTTCGCAATGATGTTATACATACCTAATCCTGTAATTGGGCTCCTGCCTGTTGTATTTAAATAAATAAATAAAAAATAAATAGAAATTTGTACATACAATAATTGTAAACTTTGGACCGAGAATCACATAAATAAAATTTGTTTTTGCCTTCAACAAAGATGTGTTTAATGAAAACACGTTTAGATTAACTTATTTATATACAACATGACATAAAAATATCCTTCAGGACTATACATTTAATTTGAGAAACAGTAATGGAGACGGAAAAAAATTTATCATAGAAATCCATGTTAGATACTATATAAGAGATGATACATGGTTTTTCTTTCGCATCTCTTAACCCCTAAAAAAAGCTACCTCTAGAAAATCCAAAACAAAATTCTTAACAAAGCCCCACCTACACAGAACAAACGTCACAGAAACATCTACATTCACATAATACGTAATTCTGCAAAAAAATTCAAAATTCAAATACAAAAAAAGACTATCAACATAATAGGTATGTTTAATCTATGATAAATGGTGTGTTGTCAATATTACGATTTATTCACAAAACTCTTTAATATGTATTGCAATTTAACCTTTTATACAGAATAAACAAACCAAGTATAAAAACCTACAATCGTCTCTTTGAAGAAAAACGGCCCACCAAATGCATTGTCGCAGCACCGTCGGTCACAAACATCAACACTTGACTTGTTGACAGTTAAAATTTTTCGAAAGTCTCCAACACCACTCGCGTAATTGTTTCGCCAGTACACGCAGTTAGTCTTTTGCTAGCTAGTAAAAGTGGAAATGTTGGTTTAACAGGGTCGAGTACACGTACTATAACATTTAAAATAAATTTTTTTTACAATCTATCGTCTCGTCAACACATAACCACAGCCGTGTATTTTTTAATCCACATTTAATCCTATTTACAATGTCTTCACGAACACTTGGTACATGTCTACGTAACGATGAACGACTTGGTAAATTCACCTGGGGATTGTATTTATTCCAGAACTCCCGAAATGCTGGTTTATCCAATATGCGCAGGGGAACATCACAGGCAATCAGCATTAACAGTAAATCAAACATAAACTGAGGTTCCAAAGAAGACACGCCATTTTTTTTTATTTTTATGCCGGTTACTATTGACATGAATTTTGCAGCCGTATTTATTCCAATATTACGATTTATTCACAAAACTCTTTAATATGTATTGCAATTTAACCTTTTATACAGAATAAACAAACCAAGTATAAAAATGTATATAAATATAAATAAAAAAGCAATTTGATATCAAACGAATACAAGTCTAATAATAAACAGATAAATAACGTATACTGATACTTAGTATACACGGCAAATCAAGAAATGAAATTACGGTATAAACAATTTATATAAAAACAAACACATAAATACATTATGTATCCACACGGCCACACTATACCACATAAGTACAGAGTGATCATTTTAAGTGCCTCACTCGATTTCATTGCTTGATTTTTCACCTACGGAAAAAAATCCTAAACTATGCTTACGTTCGTGATTTTTTTTCTGAGAAATTCAAATTCGAAAAGAAAAAACAACTGTACGTCAAATAAAAAAGTTATGGCCGAAAAACTGAAAAGTACAAAAATTGATACCATTAATGCGGAAATGGACATGTCTCCAAGTTTAAAGTTACCTGAATTACTTTGACATCCTTCCACTCACACGCTTCCTCCTACATTACACAACCAGCACAGAACACTGAAAGGATAAACTTCTCTTGTATGTCCACTCATCATTGACATCCACCTCGACCGAGACCTCCACCGCGAACAGCGAGGCATTTTCGGCATGTCCGTACCCTAACTGCATAAGTTATTAATATGAAGTATGAAGTGTATTGGTTCCAAGTCATAACCCTAAGGAACTTCAAGTAATTTTATTGGAAGAAGGAACCGTGTACCCATGAGAGTACATTTTTATAAAATGGGTCTATCTCTCAAAGCATTCATTTTTAAATTAATAGTTTCATCATCAGTTAAAAAACTTTGCCTAATTTGATTATTTTTTCCAACTGATCTCGCGAAGAGATTATATCGAAGTCGATTTAAAGATGTCTCGGTTGCAGGTGCGCCATATAGAGATGAAAAAAAGGTTTCTTCAGCTCGAGTTATCTCGTCGTACGTTACCTAATACCCTGTGAGACAAATACCTGGGCCAATATCCACAATTAAACTCAGGTGGAAAGCTGGGCATATCTCTATTTTTAATCCATGTTCATCTGTATGTATTTTTTGAGTTGCTTGTACTAATTTAATAACAATAATAATAGATACGAAAAAATGTATATCTTTTATTTATTTTTTATATAAAACATGATTCCGACATTGCTAATGGTTAGCGAGATATAGGCAAAAAACTTAATTGGAGCTCCATTTTTCCAAGATGACGGCTTAGGTGCAACAGATTGAGTTCAGAACATTTAGTATGTTTAATAGTATGCCTAAATAAACATCTTTGTTAAGATTCAAAACTTTATCAGTTATTTTCGTTAAACGTCGAAATTTGTTCCTAAGTATTTGACTGGAGTGTTATTTAATTTTTGTAAAACTTAAATGCAAACCGGGCTTTACTGATCTAGTCTTACCAATTCATTATATCTCTTTTTTACTCCTTCCCCCTTCTCCTCTTCTGTGTCCATTTTGGAACGAGCAGATGCATTTTAATAAATATAGTTTAAAAAACTAAAAGACACGCTTTTAAAGCACATCAAACTAAAAAGTGAAAAATAATTATTAATATAAACTGAAAACAATAATGAACGAAAAATACTAGTATTATTGTGAAAAAAGCGTGGGTTGCTCGATCTACGAAAAATATGGCACAAAGCGCCCCACGCTTTTTTTCACAATAATACTAGTATTTTTCGTTCATTATTGTTTTCAGTTTATATTAATAATTATTTTTCACTTTTTAGTTTGTTGTGCTTTAAAAGCGTGTTTTTTTAGTTTTTTTAAACTATATTTATTTTTCACTTTTTAGTTTGATGTGCTATGAAAGCGTGTTTTTTAGTTTTTTTAAACTATATTTATATTGCTTATTGATGCTGATATTATAACATATTATGATCCAACAGATACTTATAAAAAAAATATATATTTTTTTTCAGCCATGGGATTTGAACTCACGCCCGAGGAGTCCGTCGTTTCGCGTCGACTAAGACTTGTGCCTTAGCCCGCTCGGCCAACGACCGAACTGAGAATCACGGAATGTACTTACAGTATTAAGCCTCTTGCTCTCACGCAGAGGATACGTGAGGAAAGGAAATTATTTAATTCTGGCGATCCTGATCAGGATAATGATATAAACGTATCAAATTATTGTATTGTTACCGGTTCTTCGTAAGTGTACAAAGTTTCAATTAAATCTGTCCGTTTAAAGTGGGTCAAAATCGAGTCTAAAGAGTCGGTTACAAACAAACATACAGGTGAAGCTAATAAAAGCGTGTTAAAAAGATAATTACGATTACTGTTACCCTTGACGAGTGTGATTATCTGTTTATTTTCTGTTTTGTTGCTTGTGCTATTAAATAATTTTTTGTTGGATATAACCTCGGATATAACCGGCCGAGTGCTGGCGAGTGGCAAGTGCATGACCGTAACATAAAACTTGATTTGTAATTTAAATTCACGCGGATATTTTCTTATGCAATTATATAATAGAGTGGTTAAGACTAATTTTATTACAATATTGTTAGGTGTTTGCTATCCCCACAAACACGTCAAATCGTAGATTCGTTGATTAAAAGTCCCGGTAACACTTACTCACTACTCTATTTAGTAATCAACAATTAACAACGATAACTTAATGAAGGACGTAACTATAATCACAATTACCACTAATAAATCGCTATATTCTTTTTACTCGTTCACTTCCAACTTAAGACTGACTTCTCGGCCCACCGGGCGCCAAAATTTAGCATAAAATACATTTATTTATAAAAAGCAACATTTACGACTCTATCTCGGGCCGGAGAAGCTAACCGATTAACCAGATAAATCAAATCAAACTTACCACTAAATAAAGCAAAAACAAACTCAGTTAGATGTTATTGAGCGCCACCATCTTTTTAAGTTTAAAATAACAATGTTTTTTCTTAAATTAAAAACAACAGGCTACCATTGAAAGATGGAAAAAATGTGTAGTCAATGTATTATCATTGACTACACATTTTTTCCATCAAACACAAATAAACGTAAAATCGAATTTAGTTCAAAGGCACGGGACGAATTTGCAAAACTTATAGAAATGTACGTCAATAATTTACTGATCACTCGCGAGGCACTTAAGTCACACACAAGTTAATGGCTAGTGCCTAGGTACCTAGGGATTCGAAGTTAAAATGTTCTCAAGTTACGTGTCTTTTTAGTCGTAGAGAAGCCAATAAAAGTAAACATTCTTCTTACTCCTCCTTTTATCAAGGGTACGGCCTGAGTCTAATAACTCTCCCAACAGCTCAGCTCCTTCCACAAGTCGGCATCGCTTTGCCAACGCTTTCCACTCACAAAGTTAACAATTCAAACCACCGTCTCAGGTCATCAAAATTCTACACCCCAACAACTTTTATCCTGAGTTCTCGACGGCCTGCCTCATTCTAGCCTATCTGCCGTTAAGCACACCTCCGATTTCGTCTCTAAGCGCGCGCGACGGAACCTCTTCGTAAACAACTTTTTTCTCCCGCACAGTAGCGACGCACTAAATAGCTAGTACAACAAGGTTTAGTAAAACTATTTTATTCGAATTTGGAATTTAACTTATAATTCAAATGATATCCATATAATTTATAAGGAATGTAGTCCAAATTATTTTAAAAAATGGACCGTTGCAACATCCATGCACGGTATCTATTCAATTTACACAGTCCAGTGTTGTAACAATATTATTCTGAACCCAAGTAGCACATTATGTATATTTGTCCAAAATATCGATACTATAAAGTATGAATAAAAAGTGTAATTTTTACATCGACTAAACCTTTTTTTATAAAATGATAGAAGAGCTTATTTTATTTAGTTCTGGAAAGCAATCCTTAGCGTGAAAAATACCTAAACAGGACCGACAATGACTTACTTCTCATAATTTTTAATATATTAGTTAAGCAATGAAGTCAACATATCTTAATTTTGTTGTGTAATTGCTTAATTAACTGCCTTGTAAAAAAACAGGTTTGAAATTTCAGCATTACATATTTTAATAAATGACGAATATAAAAAATGTTCGCACAGTGTACTATCTGTATAAATGTCATGTAAAGTGATATCTCAACTGTTAGGAAATCGGAAGTTATCCTGTTATCCTTACCACGGGATATGTTTACGATAAACAAACACCGGGCAGCGGACATAGTTGTGTTTTATTAATAATAAAATATTTTCAAGTAAAACAAAATACTACAATCTAGTTTGTGATGTTTATGTTATATTATCTTATAAAAATAAACATTAAATCACTAATGTTTAATCGAGATTGCGACAACACAAAACTGACAGTATATTCGATTTGTTTGCAATGGACAGTAATTTGGCCAAGTAGATATCTACTGCAGTCTACAACAAATTTTGTAAGCACGGCAAAAACGTCTTAAAATGCAGTAACTACAAATAAATCAAGATTATACAGTTTTGTCGTGCCTAAGAAAATCGCTGTAGACTCCAGTAGACCTCTAGTTGGCCAAATTACTGTCCATTGCTAATGGACCGAGAGTTTTGCATGTGGCTTCGTGGTCGAGTGGTAAGGACACTTGCCTCTCATCCTGGAGTCCCGGGTTCGAATCCTGATCAAGGAGCTAGGATTTTTTTCTAAATCAGAAATATCCTAGCATACTCGGACATTGGGTGTGTCGTCTATTGTCTCTAAATGTGTAGCCCTCTCTCCATACATGGTACCTTGAGGTACCAAATCAAACCAAACAATTTATTAACAATTAAAGAAACAACCATGTATTTGGCCCTCGCTGGTCCGTTGCCGACCCAGCATCCCCGCGTATGGCGGCGACGGGGCAATTGTTAGATCAGACGGAGTGGGGACGGTCCGGGCTTAAAACTAAACATTAATAAAATGTCCTAAACATAAAAAGTTAAATTGGATAATATAAACAATGAACAGTAATCAACGTTGCATGCATAAGCATGCGTCGTTGAAAAAAAACTTTAAAACACTGCTAAAAAAATATAAAAATAATAAAAAAATTAGTGCATATAAATTTGTAATTTTGAGGATTCTTCGAGTAACCAAACTGTCACAGTAAAAAACTCGCCTTAAAACAATACCAAATTGGGGGAGCGGGAATGTCCAGCTCCGCATATTTTTGCTTAGGGGGAAATATATTCTTGCACAAGGTCATTCCAGACCTTCAGGGATAAAGGGGGTTGTAATTTCATGTGGTGTTATTATTATTATTATTATATATAATAATGCGCCGCAATTTACTGATGATTATTTTATAATTTGGAATACAATTTTGAGGGAAATTTAGTCAGCAAAAATAAAGAAAAAGAAAAGAAAGAAAAGATGAAAGAATTTTAATTTTGATGCTCCATTTATATAGAGGCCTTTTTTTGTATCTAAAGGGGTTCACTGAAAATTGGTAACGTAATTTGTCCTTAATGCAAAAAGGCGCGTTATGGTCACTTATTTGTGTGATGCTGGCGGTTAGCGGACTATCAAAGTGTTTAAATTCGTATTTCTTCTGATATAGTCCATTATGGGTACAATGTTGCTACAAAGTTCTTGTAGTTCTCTTATGGGGGTATATCGTGTTGAGTTACTTATATGAGGCGTAGAAATTTATTTTCTAGTACTTGCAATTTGTGTAACATCGTCGCGCTCGCGGAACACCAGGTCGGCGCAGCATATATTAGAGCCGGTCTCACTATCATCGTATAAATCAATTTTTTATTATCCCTGTTTAGTCTGTTATTCCCCGCCATCAGGGGTATAGACTCCTGAACAGGGAATAGACTTTGCGTATTGTCTCGTTTACGTGCTTGTCGAAATAAAGTCCTTTAACCAAAGTTACGCCTAAATATTTCACGTCTTGTTTCGTCTAAATTTGGCTGCCCCCCCATCGAAATAGGTGCAATAATTTTATTATTCGTAAATTTTCTAGTGAATACGACAGCCTCCGACTTGGCGACGTTCACCGTCACCTTCCACTTGACCTAGTACTCCGACGCCCGTACCATGTGGGCCTTTAGCAACTGTCCAGCGGCCTGAGCATGATGGCTGTGCAGTACATGGCGGCATCGTCAGCGTACATCGTAAACTTGGTGTTTGGGAACTGCGGAAAGGCGGACACGTATGCGTTATATAATTTTGGCACAAGAACCGACCTGTGCGGAACGCCTGATCTAATGTCATTATGTGTTGATAGAGCTTTGTTCGCTCTTACTCGCTGCTTTCAACAGTGCAAGTAAGGGTGTATCAGTTGCGTTAAGGAGTTCTATTATCTGCGGTATTTATTATTATTTTTTAATGAGTGGGCGAAAGCGTTACTAGATAGATGTACGGGACCAAAAGTCAACAATTTCAAGGTTGTGTCTAGCGAGTAAGCGGCCGCACTCTGCTGACCAACCCGCAGTATCGTATCAGTTGTAGTATCATCTCGAAGAAGTTTTGTTTTTATCCCTCGAGCGTTCGACCCAAAATGAAATGATGAAAAGGGCAAGCCATCGGCGACCAGCGATTCCCCTCTGCTGGAATACAGCAGACATATTTGCACCTTCGTAGTTTTTACTGTATATTTATTTAGACTGACAGGCTCTTTTCACTGCGAGAGTCTATAGTCTATGCCTCGTCTAAGGATCCATGTAATTGTTTTTTAAACTCGTAGAGGTTGTTGTATCTCAAGTAACACACGATGGGAAAAACATTACTCAGGTGGGTTTCACAAACATTTACAATCCATAAATATATAACAAATAGACCAAGCCGCAACTAGCCAGGATTACAAAAATCGTGATTTAAAAAATAATACTTTTTCACAGTGCCTTTTCACGCACAAAGCGACAACAACGCGTTGATCCGTTTTTTTTGTAGATACATGGATCTCCATCCATCATCATCTGATCAAGTTAATTTTTTTTACGACCGATCATTAGGACTGACCATCAGTTGTTTGTGAAACGGCTCGTTAGATTAATTAAACCTGTTTCTTATCCCGTTAAAAAAATTATTTTGGCAAAAAACTGGCTACAAATTTATATTCAATGAATAATAATATAAAGAAAGGCATATGAAAATTCATATCTACATAATTTTCTAAGTAAAACTAAAGACATTACTGTTATTTGAGTGTATTATTAAAACTCGGGATTCAGGAATATACCTATTAAATTATGTTCTTCAAATGCTTATTTACAAAGAAAGTGAGACTTTTTAGTGAATAATGAATGTATGTATAAATAAATAAGCCTTAAGTACACAATGGAAAAAACATTGTTTGTTGTTTGATATCACCTAATTTATTACCTAGGTTCTTACTTTAATATCAAATAAAATAGTTGTTTTAATTGGACTGAAATTCAGCAGGAAAATAATATAATATTATTACAATATATACCCTACGCAGAAAATGATCTCGTGCTAGTTACGTCACATCTCCCATAATTTTTTTTATTTGCTTATCCGATGATAAATAACTAAATTTTTTTCGAATTTTTTTGAGCTACATAATATAGGTAAAATAAATTAATAAAGTTTTGAACGTTAGTCTTCTGACGTCATCCGAATAGCTTCGCGCTAAAACGAGGCAGTCGATAAAACTGAAGAAGGTACTGGCGTGTTGCCAGTTTTACCTATTAGTGTGTCCCTAGTTTCAAGAGTAGTTTAACAAATTCAAATCAACTCTTTAGACGAAACAAACTTAAATATGTGTTACATATACATACTGCACAATGGACATGTAGTAAAAGATATATTTATATAATTTTGGTTTTAATTTTTTATAAAACGCAGCACTTCCAAGTGCAATTAATTCAGATTGTAAGGTTTTCTTTAGAAAGTTTTAAAAGGAAACTTATTAACATTTTTACGTATAGCTTTTACAGTTTATGTTTAAAGAGTTATTTTATAGCTTGAGCATACGATTATGGCAAAGGTATTCTTAATAGATACAATATGAAACATCACAGTTGAGGAAATTTTCCAATTTTGTCTGTGTCCAAGTAACCATCTATTTTACATTTAGTTTAAATTTTGTATGCTCACGCCCTCAAGTAGCATTTTATCTAAAGACCAATCTAACTAAATAGGACACACTTTTGGGAGTTACGAATTGTACGGTTTTTTATTTTAAATTAGTGGTCCATATAGGACGCATTGCTTTTAATTTATTAACGATTTATATAATGGCGCGAAGCCAATTATAAATTACAGAAACAAATAGGGGAAACTGTGAGGAACGAGTTGAAAAGAATGAATAAATAAAACGCTAACCCATTCGAATATGATTTTTTTTGCTAAGGAAATTTTTTTTTTTTTAATTTTTTTGGTAAATAAATGCCAAAATTTCTAAAAATAAATGTGTTAATTTTTTTTTTAGGTTGTACATTGTACATATGGTATAGAGTGATACCAAATAAGAAAACTTGAAAAACAGTTTATTGCATGAATTTACAAACAATAACATTAAAACGCTCCCAATACATCCTAACCCTTGGGAATTTGTTCAAACAATCAGGCCAAATAGAGTTTGAACTTCCGATTTACAAGTTGGCCTATGAGTTCTTCCTTGCTGCATAGCATATATATGTTAGTATATTTGGCCATATTTTCAAAATGTTTTTCATATATATGTAATGACTAAAATACTCTAATGGAGTAAGCGGTTGTTTTTGAAAGGTAATTTTTTCTTTCTTTTGGTTTATTTGCACTCGTTTTCCTGGTTTTGCTTTTCTTGTTTCTGTTTTCCTTTCTTTTGCTTTAGATGGATTTTTGCCATTACTGGGTTCTCCTTCGTCATCACTAGGTTCTGCTTCATCATCACTAAATTCTCCTTCGCCAGTACTAGATTCTCCTTCGTTATATTCCGATTCTTCTGAGACATCCTCCTCCTCATTCTGATCAGAATGTTCACTGTTTTCTTTCAATTCTTCAGCTTGTCTTCTATTTATTATGCTGGCTCCTGGTCTGGTTGATCCTATATTTGGCAAATAATCTAATACATCGTCATCGTCTTCAAAATTAAATATTTCTATATCAGAGAGATCTCCGTTTTCCACCACATCAATTAATTCTTGGACATCTCTGCGGTTTTCTAAATTATACTTCCCATTGTTCATTTTCGACGATTTTTTGTCTGGAATAAAATTTCATTGATATTATAGAAAATAAATATAAGGAAACCAACAACACTTGAGATCCTACGTACATGCACATGTACAAAGTCAAACAACGTTCGGCATGATTTGTACATCCTCATGTACATCCGATTTTTATATAAACAATTGTGCCAAACTTATTTATTTCGATTTATTTTACATTTAGTCTATTCTTTATCCATTCTGCACCAACTTGAACATTTTTACACAATATTTTACTAAAAATACTCAATAAAATAGTAACATAAATATAGCTAACCCGTAAATACGGCAGCAGCTGAAGACACACACAATGAAATGCTGACACTTTCGAATCCAAACGTTAGATGGCGATGGGAATATTTCTCTTTTGAAGCACAAATATAGAAGGGGGCACCGAATTAACAGTAAACGGTTTTGGACGCGTATCCGGAACATAGGAACATGTAAATCTCATGTACATCACAATGTACGCTAGGTCTAATTGGGCTAAGGTGAGAGATATTAGAAGTACGCCTGTCGACACTCACACTCGGTGGAGTAGCTGGCTAGAGCACGCGCTAGCAAGTGTGACTAGATAATCTCTTCATCGTACTACAGGCACAGCATATATAAGTTGTTATATATGCTGTGCTACAGGTTCGACCTCCCCCTTCCCCCCGTACTGGCAATGTCCGTGAGAATAGTTTTGTGTCCCCGTTTTTTAATAAGTGTAACCCTCGTTCGTGCAGCTTCGGCTTTGGATTCGGGGGTTGACTAATTACTGTGGTGTTTATTTATATATTATATTATTTAACTTATAAAATATAGATCCCTTAGCCGGCCAGTCTTCGTCGGGAATACCAAATACTCCGATGTATAGTAATAATATTCTCAAAATATAAATTATTTTACAAATACAATTCTGTATCATTTTGGCACGTTTCATTGAAAAACTTTGCGTGTATTGATATTACAATATCATTATTAGCTGTAATTACATTACAAATAAGTTGGCAATAATCTGAATGTGTAATAATAGAATAGTTATCATTTATTTTACAATTTGGTTTCACGCTTCCTGTTTATGTGGAATATTTTGTCACCCTTATTTATATTATGTTATTATTAATATTAAATAAACACGCCTCATATCATAATAAAGCTGTTTCAAATAATATTCTTTACTATCAACACGTCTCAAGGCATATAGGCCTCTGTTAAGAATATAGCACGATGCTAGTTTTTGTAATAGTTTTATAAAATGATAATACTAGTACATTTCGAGCAAGTAACAATAAATACTATAAGTACTTGGCATTTTCAATAATTTGTCAATATACTCATATATTATTTGTGTAAGGCCCGGTATATCCATCTTCTGGTAGAGTGGTTGTTAGTTACCAAACAGATTTATTTAATTATTACGTCTCTACTTTTGCAAAAAACTGATCATAGCGAAGTATATTCTCATATGGAATTACTGTTCTGCAAAAATAGATAAATAGTAACTATTATTTTACTGGTTTAACAATTTTAATTCCTAAATTTATCTCTTCGGTAACTTTACGAGGTGGATATACTAGCCCTTTTAAAGAACTTTTGTATAGATATTTATTTAGCACCTCGAAAAGCAAAGCAAAATAAAATTCACTGAACATTTTATTATTAGAGTTCGGATGTCGGCGAGTCATACCAGTACCGTTTACAGGAACCTTGATAAGAAATGTAAGTTTATGTCGTGTGAATTTGTTTACATTGTATATGGGTATATTTATATAACCATATAAAAACTAATTCGTTTATGAATTTTCATTAATCACGTAATTTAATAAAAACCTATGTACCTATCTAAAATTTATACACTCAAGCTTTTCACGAATCCCTCTCACTATAGAACAACTTGAACGTCCACCAAAAACAGGAGAATTTACCATAATCGATGTGTTGAATGTAGTGTTTGACCTTCGATAATATATGTTTCAATTATCTGGAGACATCGCCAAACAAAAAATTAGAAAGTGTTTACACAACGTAGTTTTGTCACAGTTCAATAATAGACCTACTACAGGACAAAAAAGTGGATTGTTTACAGCATCAAATAAATATGGCATCTTTACGAATGTTCCCCATTTTAGATATGCGCCAATAAGATCTATCAAGATAGAACGTACGTTTTTAACATATACATAAATGAATTTTTGCAGACAGGCGGCGGATTTTAACAGCAGAGCAATTTTTAATAATATACTTCGTTTGTAAGAAATAATACTGCATGGCGAGCGCAGCAATAACTACTGTGAATAAGTGTATAATGCGACGATAAATTATTGGAGTAAACTGCTGGTGCCAATATAATTTCACTTTACTACTTCTACTAATCATTCTTAAGTACCTTCACACTGCACGATAAGCCGCTGAAAAATATTAGTTTGCAGTAATAGCTTAAAAAATATTTGATTTTAATTGGTATTTTATTTTTTTAATAAAACACCACAGGTAATACAACCCCTTGCATCCCTGAAGGTACTTCAAGGTATCTTATGCGGGAGAGGGCTACACATTTAGAAACAATGGACAATGGCATATAAATTAATAACAAATATTCCCCTGCGCTGACTCTGTTTTTGACGTCATGACTCGCCGATATCCGAACTCTACTTATCAATCAATAATGATGGGATTTAAAAAAAAATAAAGAAAAACAATTTTAATTAAAGAAAGCAGCGCGTGCGAACTCGTACATTCGGAATAGAGATGAGAGCATCAAGAAAGTATGGACTGCATGGCTGCCGCTGTGGCAAATTCACGGTAGGTAATAAACATTTTTTGTGTAAAATAAAATGTTTATATCTTGCAATATTGACGATATATAATTTTTCTAATAACAAATGGATTTAAAAACGTAGATATGTTGAGGAATGGTTTTTTTTCCAGGGAAAAAAAGTAATTTTTAAGTTATCTAATATGCCTAATAAATTATTAGAAACAGGTACGTGTCCATTTTGATTTTTTTACGAAATTCTTTCTGAAAATCTAGTAATATGCAAATGGCCCATTAAAAAAAAATCAAAGTAGATATCCCACAAGCGGACAAAACCATGATGGGTAACTACAACAACAAGCGCTCAAAAAAAAAGGCAGCTTACCCTAATATCATTCATAAACTACGGATATGTTTAATTTTCATCAGCCTTTCCGTGTCTGTTGCGTTGTGCTTATTGAAGTTTTTGTTCCAGCGACCCTAACCAGGTTTTATCAAGCTTCGGGAATAACTAATTTTAGTAGGTACCTAATCAAAAACTCTGCACGAAACAAAAAAATCCATCCAAATTGCATAGCAGCGTGATATGATGAATAACGTTCTTCTAAAAACTTCTTCCTAATTTCTCAAAATGTTATTCAGATATACTAAATAACCCTGTACATATTTAGAATTATTGGTTCTCATTAGAAGGGTTTAATTAGTGTCAAGAATGTGATGTCAAAATAAATACCAGTTTATTTTCGGTTTTATCTTAAACATTAGATTTTCTTATTCATTATAAAAGTTCCTAAATTCCGAGTAAAATACCAGTATGTGCTGATCAACAATTATAAAATATTTTTTATATCAGCTAATAAATATGTTAATAATTAATAGAGCACATTTATAAACAAACAACGGAGACATATTTACTCAGTTTATTATTTTATTATACTATAGATCGGTTTGGCTAGACGTTGTTTACACGGGAAACCCCCTTAAAAGGACACAGTCATTACATGAATCATTGCAGAGAAAAAAACATAAGAAAATCGTATTTTTAGGTTTCAGAACTTGGCAATGCAATACTTTAAGAAGCTTACAACAGTCTATTATATACTGTTACACAAAATTTGGTCTGTACGGTTTCGGATTGAAACGTCCTAGTCTTATACAGTGTGTAACAACAGTATGGGATACATTAATTTTCTCCGTTGATACAGGTTATTGAAAAACAACTCGGACACGTTGATTTTTAATTTCAATTGCGCACCTTTTGGTAAACAATTTTTTTTAAATGGAATCATATTTTTTTTTGTTTTCGATAGTTTTTAAGTCTTTATTCAACCATATGCTATGTCAATAAAAGATTAAGGGAGTCATAATCAAATATTAGTTTTGAGAAATTAGGTAAACAATAATATTAAAACAAAAATTTATTAGAACAGAAAAGATAGGTGAATATTTATTATTATTATTGTCCACAAAAAGAAATATAATGGCGGAAGGTCTGGGCATCTTGCTGGCCTTTCAGTAGGTTCTCGGCTGCCGATCTAGCAATTTGGAAATATTGCGTTAAGGTATAAACGCTGAAAATAAAAGCCATCCCCAAAAACATCATTTCTCGAGTGTGAAAATTTGCCTTTTTGGTGACTTAATATATATTTAATCTTAATATATTTTTTCTTAATACTAAGAACACTATTATTTAGTTCAATGCAGTTCTTGCTAATAGAATGAGTAGTTATTTTAATACTTTCTATAATAAAATGTATTGGAAGTGTTGCTTTTTGATTTATTACATGCGTAAAACTTTTATACTAGAACATTCAGATAAGAATGATACTATAAAATATAAAAAATTATACTTATTTATGATTATTATTATGTTAGGTCTGAAAGAATGCGTTTGTAATACCCAATAATTTTATTTTTCTATAAATAAACATTAATGACATCAAAATTTTGTTTACGATATTTTATTACAAAAGTTAAACATAAGCATCATGGCTCCTTTGATTAACAAGATAAAAATACGTTTTCATGAAACTAAAAAACGTTTTTTTCGAGTAATAAAAAAAATATATAAAAACAGCAAATATTTAATGTTATGTTCAGTAATGCTACTTCTGACTAAAAAACATTTTAATAGTTAAGGGGCCTAGTTAAGAAAAAGCCTCCGTTGACTGTGTCTCTCTCTAGGAAGTTCCGAAAGTGACAGACGTATATAAAATAAATGAACGTCGTGCAGAAAAGAATTTTGGTTCCAGAGTACGTGAACTAGCAACACATTACGACGGGATAGAGTAAAGCAATAAAATCTATTGTTCTGGTCGATATGTACACTCCGCGAAACAGATATTATACAACTCGAAATATAAACTGAAATATAGTAATAATTACTTTCTTTTTATTTATTATTAATTAATAAATAAAAACTGCTGTCTTTTTGGGTTTCGACCAATGTTACAGTGGAATTATTGACACGTAAATTATTAAAGAATAGAAATAACCGTCCTAATTATTTTATTTTAATTATATAATATTATACTCCATAATACAGTTTAATATTTAGTGTATGCAGTTTCTACTGGAAAAATGATTTAGGTAGTCCATTATGGGTACTATTACGTAATTATTTGATGGGTAAAGTAATATTGTATAAGTAATTGTATGTTGTGTGTTAGTTGTACCTCACCATATTCCACTCTTCATTTTTATCAATTTACATATTTCTCTTCTCATTCTTTAATTTTCATAAAACATTCTATAATCTATTCATTTTATATAAACACATAAAAAATTGTTTACAAGGGCTAGCAGAGCAAGTTTCGCGCGCTAGCGAACCGTTTCAAACAGGTTCAAAAGCGCGGGAGTAATCGTGACATCACACCATACAATTTACAAACGACGACGGAGATCCCAGCACTCGACCGCTTGATTTCAGATAAATTTTAAGTGTATACTTAAAATGGAAACAAAAAACTCCTTATTTTAAATATTGCATTGTACCGTTGTGTAAGAATACTACAATGAAAGTGCCAGATAAAGTATTTATAATATTGCCAGTCGGCACCATCGGGAAAGAAAATTAAATATGTAGTCAATACATTAGGTATTGTAAGAATGAAGACAAACACAAGATTCTTTTC
This sequence comes from Rhamnusium bicolor, assembly GCA_029963845.1. Lineage (NCBI taxonomy): Eukaryota > Metazoa > Arthropoda > Insecta > Coleoptera > Cerambycidae > Rhamnusium > Rhamnusium bicolor. The sequence continues at coordinate 361,546 of JANEYF010001071.1, forward strand.
AAAAAACTGCGAAGAGTATGCTACAGAATGTGCAACAATTATATAAAAGTTCAATAACACTACTGTCTGCGAAGAGTAAAATGTTTAACTCTAGTATATATAGTATATTGCAAATACCTTTCCCTTGCCCTTTAATTTATTCTATTCAAATCTTACATTTATCTATTATGTGAATGATAACACGACACAATCACTTATTTCCCTTTCCCCAAAACATAGTACGAAAATACCTACGATAGGTAATTATACATTTGCGCAACATTTCCTTTGCAGCAAATGTCTTCTATAGACACTTTACACGTGTGTACAAAAAAAACACGAAAAATATAGAAGTGGCTGTTGTAAAGAATTACCCTAAATTCTTTCAAACATACGACTAAGTCTGCTAAAAAAGCTTAGTTGCGACTAAGCATTTTGTAGTTATTTCATTTTATTCCGTGATCAAGTCATAACTATTTTATGTTTATAAATTATTACTAAAAGCTAAAAAAATACATACTTCTCTGCCTTGACCCCGCGGACCTCTCCAAGGGAAAAACTTTCACTATTTTGTATAAAAGATGCCACCATAAACATATTCACTTTAGGCAAATTATCAGATTGGCCCTTTGAAAAACCTTGTTCGGTCATTTTAAAATATCTGTACAACTACAATAAGCGGTACTATAAAACACAATTATATATTTATATCAGAACAGTCACTAACAAATCAACCAAAGTCTAATAACACCATATTGTACATATGTTTATATAGAATGTCGTACTTTGTTAATTTGTTTGTATTATTATTTTTAAGTATTTTATGAATGAATTGATTTTTAGTTTTCTTTTTTCTGTATATAATATAGGTATGTATATATTAATATAAATTTTACTCTGTACCCCATACAAGATGTAAATAATCTACTTAATTGTGAATAAAGATTTTAAATTGGAATTGGAAAACATCTGATTGTGTTGCTTCCCGGCGCGACGACTACCGAATATTGTATGGTGTGACGTCACAGTCAATAGTAGCTCGTTTCGGGCCACTTTAATTTTATCGCTGTTTAGATCCTTCATACTGATCGCGTGGAATTAGAAATCTTATTTTTTTATGAAGTACACGTTTTATTAAAACGTTACGCTATGTTTTTTAGTATTATTTTTATTTTTAAAATTATAGGCAAGTTCCCTATTATTAATGTAAAATTGTATGATATAAAAGTACATAAATAATTATTTATTATTTTTTCTCTTATTATAATTACAAAATATAAACAAAATAGTAAGTAAATACATACTTAAAATATATATATCAAATCAAAACACTATTACAAATTTCACGGAGGGTTTTTGCTGTTTTTATATATCCGCCGCTGAATAATTTTGCTCTTGACTATATCTTCACTCAAGCAGTTTATAGCCGGCTTAGTTACGGTGTGAGTCCCAGTAGAGGCAGCACTTCCTTGCTCCATTTCTACTGGCAAAGGTACTTATTTAGAAAATTATTTTTAACGAAATGGTACGGAATAGAAATATGAAACTTGCTGAACATAATTATGAAGGTTCATTCTAGAAGCCTTGTATGAATTTTACCGATTTATGTCAATAATTATGGAGCTAGTCACATTCAAATTTTACCTATATTTACAGTGTATATTTTTCCTACATGAAGTGAAAATTAATTAAAATAAGATACATGTATTCTCTAGTGCACCTTCATCTACAGCTCTTCCAAATTTGGTGTAATTTGACCAAACCGTATAGACAAAATAAATTTTGAAAAATTACCTTACAAACACAAGTAAGAATTAACTTTTCATATACGTACAGGATCATCAAGCACGCAAAATTGCCCTTCTTTTAAATAACTTGATTATTTTTGAAGTTATCAAAAACGTGTAAAGACTTTCATAAACAGATTTTTTCCCAGAATTAAAATTTTGATTAAAAAAAAACACTTGTGCATCGTGTTTAAAAAATATGACATCTTACTTTGTTTTTTAAATAGTTGTTAAACGTAGAATGAACCATAACAAATATACTGATGATTTTTTAAGATACTTTACCAAGTAACTGCATCTTTATTTCATAATATGCAGCTATTTTGTTGTCAGACATAACAAAATCAGAACAACACCTTTTTAACAACAAAAATAATCAAGTTACTTCAAAAAAGAACATTTTCACATGATGACATTGTACACTACGTCAAAAAAATATGGATCTCTTGTTTTAATCTAAGGCAGAAACTTAAATTTGCATTAAAAAATGCTGAAATTCTCCCTTGTTATGCACAGACAAAATTTAATACTTTTATGGGCATTATTTATATTACGTACGTCCTTGCCTAGAAGTCCACACCCAAAAGGGAATAAAAAATGTAAATTAATTTCTCATATTGCGTAACCTATCAATTTATCACTACATTATAAAAACAATATCAATCCAAAATAATATTATAATACGTGTTGTGGATCATCGACATAAATAGACTATCCCATTTTGGAAAGATCCGATTAAATACGTTATGAATGACAATCAAACTAAGCAAAGTAGTGAAAAACATGTATTTTACAATTTTGAAAAGAAATAATTTAAATAATTTATCCTAACTGCGTACAAATGCCTCAGAAAGTTTGAATTATAATTGTGGCTCTAATCAAATTAGGATGAAATACTAAGCACTGTACAATTTTAGAGAATAAAAATGATTTCCTTGATCCACCGCGGCCCTAGTTGCTATAAAATTATAACAACCAATTTAACTACAGCAACAAAATCTACTGTGGCAAAAATAATTCATAAGAATAAATATCATCCGTTCAAAGTTGAACGGATGGTACATACACTAGTCACAAAAATTAAGGGATATTAAAAAAGTTCCAAATTTTAGGGTGATTTTCAACAAGAGATAACTCGGCGAAAAATGGTCGTACAGAAAATAAAAAAAAAAGGAAATTGTAGCTTTAAGTGTCTAGTTTTCAGACCTGGACTGTAAAATTTTTTTGCGTGGGCGGTTTTCACATAATTATCCGAAAATCAACAAAAAAAAATTTTTCCAAATTTTTTCTCGGCTTTAAAATGGTCTGTGGACTTCAAAATTTTTTTCATCATGCGACCATAAAGCTCTTCTAGACAATTTAATTAGCTTTAATTTGATCTCTGAAAGAGCTCTGTACGATGATTTGCCGCGGAGTTATTGTTGATCAAAGCAAGAAAGTCCATTTCAACTTTGACAATCGATTACTCGGGAACTAATGATCGTACAGAAAATGGAGGTAGGGTTTTGGAAACTGCAAAATATTCTCTATAAGACACAGTTAGTGGTGATTGATAAAAAAAAAATTTTTTGAAGCGATGATGTTGGCTGAAAAAAAGCTAAAAATTTGCGAATTTAAGGATATTTGGACAATTTGGTAAAACTTTGGATATAGTGAATTAATCCCCTCAAAGTTGCAAAGCGCTGCGATTTTTTTTTCTTAGTGGCCCGAAGGTTTAAATTGATCGTTTCGGCCAAAAATGATCTTAGCAAGCACTTTTTTGATTCTTATGCATATTTTCGACTTCAATATGGCTTTTTGGCAAAAATCCTTATTTTTTTGCTCAAAAAACGTAACTCGTTCGAAAAATAAAAAAAAAAAAATTTTTTCCGACATTTTTTTTTTCAAAAATTTTTTTTTTTTTAATTTTTTTTGTTGCCACATGTTCACAATGCTTCATTATTGTCAAAAAAAATTTCCTTAATTTCTTTTGATGGCTGTAACAGTCTTAGTTTTAAATGCCATTTTTAAAATTAATTAAAATAAAATCGATATACCCCCCTACGAATTGCAACAATAACTCCGCGGCAAATCATCGTACGGAGCTCTTTCAGAGATCAAATTAAAGCTAATTAAATTGTCTAGAAGAGCTTTATGTTCGCATGATGAAAAAAAATTTTTTGAAGTCCACAGATCACTTTAACGACGAGAAAAAAATTTGGAAAAAATTTTTTTTGTTGATTTTCGGATAATTATGTGAAAACCGCCCACGCAAAAAAATTTTACAGTCCAGGTCTGAAAACTAGACACTTAAAGCTACAATTTTCTTTTTTTTTATTTTCTGTACGACCATTTTTCGCCGAGTTATCTCTTGAAAATCACCCTAAAATTTGGAATTTTTTTAATATCCCTTAATTTTTGTGACTAGTGTATATATCTTTGGTGCTACATAAGTTTTAAACACCGGATTCACTTTTGCAAGTCGTTATTTTATTTATTATTACAGATGTACACCAGAAATCCAGATATTGTTAGACACACACTCTTTTTCGAAAAATCAACTGTTTATGGCATTGGCAACAGATAAAATTATAGGTACTGATACGGGACACAGCAGAATCCACATAGATGATGGAAGTGCACACAAAACGTCCTTAGAAGGTGAATATATGGTGTGCTGTTGTAGATGACAGAGTTGTGGGTCCTTATTAAAAAAAACTGACATTTACTTATAATGTCTTTAGGAGTTAATCCTGTTTCCAAACAAACGAGATCGTGATAACTCTCATAACGATATTATTTTTAACAAGATGAGCTCTACACACTACGTCAGAGGCGGATGCAGGGAGGAGCGACGGGGGAGCACGCGACTGAAGCTGATGGCCAACGACGTCGTTTTAACGTTGCGCGGAAAACTAACTTTTACACCAAAATTGTCGAAGTTTTAATGTACGTTTTTCTAAGTAAAACATTATTATTACACGTTTGGACTATTTGTATTTATCAGAATCAGCACCACAGCTGTTCCCGCCTAAACATATAAAGACAAAAGTAAAGCTTCACCGTTTGTGTTTAATTGTGATGTTAGTAGATTTTAAGAGCATTGTAGTACCAAAAATTCCCAATGCAAACCAGTTTAGGATAAAATATGGACATAGGGGGCCGAAAAATTAAGCGCGCCCTCATACTGATGAGTTAAAAAAAAAAAAGCTTGTTTCTTGGATACACGAATTAGAGTGATTTAACTGTCGACTTACAATGTAATGATTATAATGATTACTTAGTGCTTTTAAAATTAAGGTAGCATAATAATCTCTAGAGTAATCTCCTAAATTCGCTTGAAAACAGCACAATGGTGGACAACGCATGTAAGAAAATCTCGGAAGGTGGCGACTTTAAGCTGATGTCGATCGTACATTCGTCCTCGAGCAGGTCTCGAAAAAATAGCGGAGTTGTGTAAAGCAATTTTGGTCGTGTTTATGTATCAATCCTTCTAAAACATGCACCATATATGACTACTTAATTGTAAAAAATGTTTCAATATTTGAATAAACCGGTCTCTCTCCATTGACACTGAGAAGTTAAACCTACAAAAAAAAAATCACGAAAATGATAGAATAACAAAGCAAAAATGTATAGGCTATGTTGTTTGTTTCAATTCTTCTTCTTCCTCTTCATCTATCATCTTTAACATCCACGAATCACATCACGATGCGTCGTCCACGAAATGTTAAAGAATTACGCTAATCTATACGTTGTTAATTTAGTCTTATGACGTTTCCGCAACATTAATAATAAACCCAAAACCTGCACCAGTGTTTAGTCATGTATTGAAATCGGCTAAACGTTGAAACGTGTTTATTTCACTTTACACAACTGATAATGACGTTTTTTAGTCGGCCCGAAGATGTCGTAGGTGACATGATGACGTTTTTCTACACCTAACAACGTTAATTTCTGCGCAAATGTAGTCGCAAGTCGCAAAATTGATGCTTGAGTTACTATACTACCACTTCCTAATGCGCACCCCTCCCCCCTTAGTCAAACCCCAAATCTGCCACTGCACTACGTAGCGCATTCGAAATTACTAAAATAATGATAACAATCTTTTCCTTACATCAAGTGACAGTCTAACGGAAACACGGGACAAACATTGTTATGTTTTCTATAATAATTTTCTACAGCATTCTTTCTAAGCCGCACTGTGGTAAAATCATTGACCGATTCAATGTAAACTTAAAGGTAAAATAATAGAATATTGCTGGCATTCCTCATGATTCCATAATGCTTTCATGCACTTTAAATACATTTAAACCAAACACGTAACAACCAAATAAATAATGGTTTATCATGTAAATGCATTTTTTTTATTAATCATTACCATAAATTGTATAAACGAATGCACACGTATGAAGTTAAATAGCACACCACCATAAATGGTGTGTTATTAAGTTATTATTCGATGAGAACACGTGAGGGAGGCCGTGACGTAACGGTATCACGACAAGGTCGCGATCGGTTACCTAAGGCCATCAGATTTGACCCTGACAGTGTGACACTGCAGCACATAGCCACACCACACCGAGGAATCCTCCCTGCCTTCCATGGGCAAACCCTACTCATTTAAGCAATAAAATAAAACACGTCGTGTAATGAAATTAAATGACAATATATTATTTATAAATATGACATTCTAGCACAGGTTCCGATGAAATACCAGGAGAATAATCAAGGATTATATCCCGAGTGCATCAAGTTTAATCGGTTAAATTTTGCTTAGCAAATGATTTGAGTATATAATATAATATAAAATTATTATACAGGAAAGCATTTGCTCAAAAGCAAAATTTTAAAAATTGTGTGACGTACACAGTTTGTGATTAAAATTGATGCACGAGGGTTATATGTAAAGATTATTTCCAGAATAGAAACCGTTATAGACAATAAAATACACAGTTTTTACTTTATTAGGTTTTATTTACTTCATAACAATTATAAAGTACAAATTACATTGATTTTTTTTTAATAAAGAGACAATTCAAATTAATTATTTTTCGTTGCGTTAGTAAAATTGATAAAAAGATTACATTTTTGATATACAATTTGAGCTTGTTTTTCTTCATCAATGTTTTGAATAGTAGTATGTTCTGATGTTGCCTTAGAACTGCTTGGTTCATTTTGTATTTCATTTGGATTACATCTTTATTTATCTCGTTTAAATGATGTAGGGCATCTAACTATTTGCAAATACGGTTTTATGAAATTTGCACTTCAGTGGCCGGTTATTTTGATAAGCTCTTGCTCCTGTGCATGTTCCATTCTTTATTAAGTTACTGACAGCTGTGGCTCGATTGGAATGATTAGTTATTTTTACAGTTGTATCTAAACCGATTTTTGCGGCTGATTCCTTTGTCCATTTGGACAGTTCAATTCTTCCAATGGGTGAATTTTTGTACCAATGAGAATTTTCGTATTTATTCCAGTACCTACTGCATGTCAGAAATAAATGATTTGTTGTAATATTGTAACCCCTCTTGGATAATAATTGTTTATATAGCCTTACTGGACATGGATCGGCATTAACTTCATTAAGCGTTAACCATTTAATATCGGCGCATTTCTTGTCACCTTCATATGTGGTCTTACTGATCACAGGGTTATATTCTAATCGTCCTAAAATGGCAAAAAATACTTAGTTCAACAGTCGTAAATAAAAAGTGAGCCGTTTTTTACCTGTTGTCTGTCCTCTGTTATCAATTTCTTCATTAAACTGATTTTTTACGTAATTTGCGGCGTCTCCGCCTCTCCAAGCGAGCTCAACTGCGATAATATGGAAAAAATTGTTTGCAGTCTTTCTTGCAGGTGTTTTCATTCCAAACATTATCATTTTTTTTATGATCTTCTGAATCTAACGCAACTGAAGAGGCTTTTCTTTTCGTGATATTTTTCTGTAAATATCTTCTGTTAACATTACGAGCATCACTAGCGCACTTAAATTGAATATCCTTAAATGGATCGAAAATGACGTTGTATTTTAAAAAATACATTTCCTGAAGCATTTTCGTGGGTATGTTCCACATGGTTTTTATCACATTTTCCTTATAATCTTTACCATCTCTCCGTCTCATATTGAAAGCCCAATCTTTGAGTACCAACGAAATAGAATCTACGGTTGTAGTGGCTTCAACTGGTGTTCTGCTTCATTACAAAAATCAGTAAATTGGCCCCATACCGATTTATGTGTTTTTGTTGTGTTAATAGGAACGATTCTTAGGATTTCTTTGTCAACTTCGGAAAGTGAGACATTTCCGAAACGAGTACTTTATTTACTTCCATTTGACGGTGTAGGTATAAATGACACTGACAATTCAAACTAGGTATCAGAATTGTTAAGTCGGGGAGTATCGCATTGCAACGACAGGTCAAAGCTTACTTTTCATGTCAAAAATAAATGAACAGCTAAGTGAAAAATAACCAATTATTTTTGCAAGATAATCACTTATTTAAACAAGTCACGTGATACAAATTCCATGTATCTTATAGGTTAGATTTATGATGAGGGAAATAATCTGTGGAAATACCTCGGGAAATACCAACACCGACCAAGATTATGATAAATTAAATAGCTATCAAAAGATATATATACTTACTTTCTGCAAACCTACATGTTTTATATTTATATGAATTTAGATTTTTATGAACAACTTTTAAATTCTAAATATCGAATGTAGATCGCTATGACTGCAAAAAATGTTATCTTATTAATTATTCCTTTTACGTAATTGAGAGTCAATTTAAAAACTGTTTATTGAAGTCCTACCTGTGAATCATATACATAATATGATGCAACGATAACGATGATATACTTCATATTACGAATGTTGGCGTTCACGTCATCAATTTATGTATTATAGAAATGTAAATAAATAGTCTTTTTTATATCTTTCTCATTAAAAAATACTTTATCTTCTGCAAACATTTTACAACTGTTTCGAACCCTTTTTCACTGATAAGCCAATGCGTGCCGTTCTGTGTGACCAGAGTGGTAAACCTGTTTGGAAGTTTGGTGTACAAGCATATGGAATTCTGTAGAATTCCCTCGGAATTCTTTGGAATTCTCTAGATTTCCCTAGTAATTCCGTGAAATTTTTTGGAAATCCATGGAATTCTTTAGAATTCCCTTGAAATTCCGTGGAATTTTTTTGGACTTCCTTAGAAGCTTTTGGCATTCCTTAGAAGTTTTACAATTACTTACTATAGTATTCAAAAATTAGTTATTTGTTATGATTTATATTATAGCATTATTTATTTTAAATTATTCTTGTATTTATTATTATTAGAGTTTATTTAGCAACTTGCTATTATACAAGCAATACATTAAGAATAGGTATAACATTTGTGTAAAATATTTAAAAAATAAATAAAATATCTCTAATCTTAGGTACAATTAAATTACATGAGACTTATAATAACTAATCTTAACATATCTATTAATTTCTATTTCAAATGTATTCAGTTTTTTTATTTGTTTTACATTGGTAGAGAGAGCATTAAACATTATTAAACCTTTAAAAGATAGATAATTTTGTGTAAAATTTTTTTGTCTAAAATGTAGGTATATAAAAATCTTGTGTTGTGATTATGTCTTTCGAATATATGTATAAGTGATACGCTCTTGTAAGTATTCAGGCAACAGACCCTCTCTTATTTTAAAAATAAATATTACAATGTATTGTAACATATTCTTTGTTTTACCGACATAAACTATAGCGTTTCTAACATGTATCGTATAGGAGTATACATATATCTATTACATTGTAATATAAAACGCATCGCTCGATTCTGAAGTTTTTGTAAAAGTTGTATATCTGTCTGATTAAAGAAATATAAGATGGAACCACAATATTCAAAGTGAGGAGACATAATACTTTTATATATAGTTATCCTTGTAAACATAGATATGTCATTACTTAATCTAGACAAAAAATTAATTTTTTTAGCTACTTTTTTACAGATATATTGAGCATGTGCTTTCAGATATAGTTTATAATCTACTATTACGCCTAAATATTTAATTCCGGTAACTTGCTCTAACCTCTCACTACTCATATTAATATTTAGATTTTGGTCTGCGTACTACGAACACTAGTTATTATAACATACTCTTGGATTTACTGAAATTTGATTTCAAACTATTAAATGATCATTCATTTCTAAGTTTTTTAAAGGTCTTCAATTATTTTAATACTTTCCCACTTTTAAATACTAATGTATCACCCGCAAACAAATTTATGAAGCAGTTTTTTATTGCACTTTTTATGTCATTAATATACAAACTAAACAGCACTGGACCCAATACTGACCCTTGTGGTACTTCCTCCATACTTCGTTTCTTTCTCACAAGATACTTTAGATCCATATTTAGTCTTTTAAAAACGTTCCGTCATATAACTTTGGAACCACTTTATGACCGTTCCATTCAGACTATACCTTTTTAATTTTTCTACTAATGTTGCACGATTTATTGTTTCAAGTGCCCGTTTAAAATCAATAAAGACTACACCCATCGCACATCCTGTATCAATACTTTCCCTCCAATTCGATATTATGTTTTGTAAAGATGTCTCGCAAGAATGACTTTTACGAAATCCTGATTGTTTTTGTACCACTATCTTATATTTTTCAATATGTTTCTCAAGTTGTTCTTTTACAACAATTTCTAGAATTTTTTTCATAAATGGGTAGAATATTAACTGGTCCAAATTCGTGAGCATTTCTGGTACCATTTACTTTTGGTATTGGCCTCGGTATTGGCAAAATAGTGAATATCTTCCAATGTATTGGAAATTCACCTATAATACGAAGTGAGTAATTTATAACACTTAACAGTACTTCTCCAATTATTTAAAACGCAATTTTGATAACTTGAACACTAACATCTTCATCTGTTCCTGCTTTATTTGGTAAACTGTAAAACAATTTGTTTTAAGTGATTGTAATCTATTTCCTCGAAGCATTCCCATTTCATGTTATTATTAAAACCGTTTGACAAGTCATCTACTTCTATTGGTTTATCGATACTATCTATTACATTAGTTACACTGTTTATAAAGTACTCGTTAAAAGTTTCTGCTATTTCTTTTTCATTTTCTTTTTCTATATTTTCAAAATATATACTTTGTTCATCTATTTTTTAGAAGTGGTTGGTATTTCATGACAGACAAATTGCAGACACAAATGGGTGTCAAGTACCAAAATCATTATTTTGCATAAACTTGAATTAAAACCATTGATTCAGATTTTTTTTATTTATTTTACAACTAATAATAGTCCAGTAGGTTGAATCTTGTACTGTTGGTTAACACCGAATTTAGCACTATGGACATTTCTGCAACTTTATTATTTGCAAAAAAATAATAATAATTAAATATACATGTCATTCTTATACAGGAAAATCAGTAAGACTGAAAAAGGAGTTATGATTGCAAACATGTTTTATTTTAATATTAAAAATTAATATAAAACAATTTAATTCTTAAAACTAATTAATTTCCCTTTTTTTCTTTGTATTTTCTTCATTTTGTTCAATGATTTCTTCATTTGTATTCTTCTTTTATGAATTTCATTTGGTCAAGAAATAGTCCAATTTTTCAGCTGTTAGTCCTCCTATTTTTTCTCTAAATCTGTTAGGAGTAATTTCTTCCTTCTGACCTTCTTAGCTTTATTTATTTAATAAGCCCACCCTCAGAAACGGTGTATACTCATCAAGTTCTTTGTATAAATAGTGTCTGTACTACTCAACCCTAATTCATTTAATACACCTAATCTCTGAAATTTACTTTTTCGTCCAGACTATTTTTTTTTTTTAATGAACAAGTTTAATTCTACTGAAAGCGCTTCAAAATTATAAAAGTAATTTTTCATATCAACATACATCGAGTTGTTTTTTTGGGCTTGCAGATTTTAAGGTCATGGTATTGCTCAGGCACGTAAACATTTTCCATTTTTCTGATTATATTTTCAATTCGACGAAAAATCGTAATAGAGGTAACTATCACCAACCTCCGGGAATTTGTTATCAAATAACCTTAAACAATCCGTTCAAAATTTTAAGTTGGTAGAGACAAAGGATGTCAAAATTTTTATTTTCGCTGGCATATGACTCCGACCAAATTACAAGATGATTGCTATCTTTGAGCAAAGGCAAAACCTATACAAACAACTTGCTATTTTACAGCTTCCTCTATTTTGCCACATTATTTATCCTATGCACATTGAAATTACCTATGTAGCAACGTTTGCCTCAAATAGAAAGCCTTGAGCTCTCCCATTTGGAAGGCGTTTTTCTAATTTTCTTTGGCCTTTTTCCCCCGGGGCTTTCCCTTTTCTTTTCCTTTTCAAATTTTTTTTTTTTTTTTTTTTCTTTCCCCGGGGGGTTTTTTTGGTTTTTCCCCCGGGGTTTTTTTTTTTTTTTTTTTTTTTTTTTTTTTTTTTTTTTTTTTTTTTTTTTTTTTTTTTCCCCCCCCCCCCCCCCCCCCCCCCCCCCCGCCCCTTTGTTTTTCCCCTTCCCCCCTTTTGTTTGGGGGGGGGGGTTATATTTTTTTTTCGGAAGTGACATTATTTGGTAAATCCGAAGTGTATGTAACACTTATTTTTATGAATAAAAGGCTTTTCTCTATCTCGTCGTTGAGCCTCAAAACATGCTTTGTAATTTTCTGTCTGCTTATGAATATTTTGTCCAGTACCATTTTCGGATGCCCAAAGAAATCGTTTTATAAGTTCTTAGTACTAAGTCGATGTGGTCAGCTTGAGTTGTTTTCTATTTTATCAAGTAAAGTAGGTAGTAGATTGTCCAGTTTTCAGTTTTCTTTAATGAACTCAAAATTTTTCTGCTAAATTGAATGAATTAACAAAATAGGTACCATAATTGTCTGTCTTGTTGTTTGTCTATCAGAAGTAACTGAATTCTTTATAACGCGAAAGCAGTACCTCAATAAATTGGTTATATTCGTTTTTAAATTGTACGTACAATGCTCACAAAGATGTAAACATTTTGAGATCCCCATTTTGTATAATGTAAGTGCACAAAAACACAGATATCGTTTTGTTTTCCTACAATCTGAGAACTGTGATGTCACCATAGAAAAATATCTATGGATGTCACGCGCACAGTTCCTGCCGGCAAATAAAATACCTAATATTATGATACTAAAAAAAACTTTTGTATAATTTTAAAAGTACGTTTAAATAATTCAGAATCATTCATTATAAAAAAAATATGTGTACCTATGTATTTTTAAAGTGGGACTCAAAAGAACTTTTTAATTGTTTTTACGTCATACAGAATTCTCGCAATAAAACGCCTATGCTACACGCCTACTAGATCATTTTACATTACCTTTTGAGGTTATGATCAATTCTCAGTCGATTTATATTTTATAGGGCCGGTTGTATCGAACGGATCAAAGTTCAACTGAACTTCCTTTAAAATCCTATGTTACGATTGTTGTAACAATCGTAATCTTGGATTTTAAACGAAGTTCAGTTGAACTTTTGCTAAACCACATCGATGCAACCGGCCCTTAATAACTGCTCTATTTTGGTTTCGTATTTTAATACAAATGTTAATTATTTTTTTTACTTATAAAATATGGTTAATTATAGATATCTAGTACATCTTTAATAATGAGGTCAAAACACTTCAGCTCGTGCTTAATTCAGGGCCTTATTGTGACAGAACTGACCAGAGTCAACATTTACAAGAGTTCACCTGACGCAAAATCTGTAATAGACAGTACCTACCTACTTATTTTATTAACTATCGATATAATCAACATAAATACTAGGCGACATTCCTCAACTTGCAACAGGTGAATATACATAAAGAAATTGTATTTCACATACTAACCTAAGTCTTCGACGAGCCTCAGCATGACACCACCAATATGTACATCTCCTTTCACGCGGATTAGTCGTTCCGTCTGCAAATCCGTGACAAAAACACGTAGATCCCATGATCCATCGCCTACAATGTGTCCATTTGCAATCATCTTGATTATTTAGTAGCACTTCACCAACACAATAATAGAGAAATATCTGTTTATTTAATTGTACACTATAATAAAAATCACATATTGTTTACAAAGCACCAGCGACAAACACGCAAGATAACAAATTAGAAAAACGGTTTAATGAACGACCTTCCTTGAAGACACTCAGTAACATAATAAAAAAAAAGTAAGGGAGAAGAAGAAGAATGGTAGTAATTTTGTGCGCGTGCGGATTACCAGTCTGCACGAATATTTAAACAGGACCGTAATAAGTTTAGAGGTTAACACTTACCGGAAATTTTCATAAAATTTTTTCATGTTTGAGATGGCTCATATACTCCTTCATCTTACAATTAGTTAGAATTTATCGTCTTGTTTATTCAACATAATTTAAATTACAGCAGATTTTGTAAATTCTCAACAATCCTTTCTGCCTACCTATAGATGTTTACTTTCTTATTATACCTAATATAAGAAAGTATAATAATCGTGATTTTTTTTCAGCCTCGAGATTTTGATTGATTTATACGTTTTGAACCCTCCTGAATCCGTTCTGACTATTTTCCGAATGATGTCTGTCGGTGCGTGTGTGTGTCTGTGTGGATGTGTGTATCCGCGATAACTCAAAAAAATACTAATGAGAGACTTCCCAAATTTGACAGTTAAGATTGTCAACAACATTTAAGGTGACACATTAAATTTGGTGAATGTGGTACCACCAGAAGAGACATAGTGAATGAAAGAAGAAAAAAGGTGCAATTTCGGGAAAAAAAATTAAAAATTTTTATTGCATTTCTGGATGAATCTCAACGAATTATAATGAAGAAACATAACTTTATGGAAAAAAAATCTGTCTGCATGTCTGTAGTAGTAGCAACCACAGTTTTTGAGATGAAGCTTTCAAATTTGATACACTTGTTCTAAAGCAGAATGAAAAATTCGGTGATGAGCAAAATTGGCTAGCTGAAAGGGAGTCCACTGGACCCAAGCTTTTTTGTATTTGACTACAAAAACATGTATTATATGAAAGATAAATAAATCATGTCTATTATATCAAACGAATAAAATATATTTTCTAAGTACTTAAATAAAGCTGATGTAAACTAAAATTATGTAAGCATTTGACCTCAAAAAATGGGGTTAGAATAAATCTGATAGTTTGACATTTGAAATATCTATTTAGTTACAAAAATGTCAATGTCAATATAAGAAGAATTATTTAAAATATATGACATGAATTATTATTGACAATATCGAAGGACGCTGATAATTAATTATTAAAATTTTTATGAAACATTTCAAGGTACGTTTTTAAAATTTAATTGAGATAAGTGAAGAATTAAACAGAATGATTTTTTTTAGATCAGGATGATATATACTGGTATACGAAAGTTATGTGCTGGTCACATATCAGATATTTTAAAATTGGTTGACAGATGTGGAGGTAATTCTTGCATCCATTTTGGAAAAAATTACTTCTTTTAGAAAATTCAAGGTATAAAATTTAAATACATCATAATTAGCTGCTGAGCTGGTGAGTCCTCAACCAAACTTTGTTTTGTTTTTGTATTATGTGTTTCCATTGGTGCCACTATATTAAAAAAAAAGGGAAAGGCAGTGAAACACGGATTTAATATTCGTGAAAGTCAAACAAATGAATAATTCAGTGGTTTAATTTGGATACCAACAAAATTCATATGTGGAGAAAACCTTATTTCCCCCCCCCCCCCCCCCCCCCCCCCCCCTAAGTTGGTCAAAGTTGACACTAAAGACTTTTCGGGTGACAAATTGGTTAGAACCAAATAGGACCAAGTCATAATTTGTTAAAACCAGTGTAATTCGAGTCCAATTCGAGGTACCACCCAGTACTACCTGGTATTAGTTGGTTTTAACTCAAGTCTCCACTTGGGTTAATACCGGCGGTTATGAGTGAGACACCATTTATATGTCAAAAAACTATAAACAAAAGGGGTTTACGATAATTGGAGCGGTATATACCGGTACTCATTCTGTCTCTCACATATCTCACTTTAATGACTGAGATATCATCACATACCGGTATACACTACTCCAATTTTCGTAAACCCCTAAAAGTGACTTTTAGGTTAACGTGTACTAATTCATACAAAAAATTCAGTATTACCAACATCATTTTCGAATATGAGGAGAATGATGAAGAAGTAGCCGAAAAACTTATTTACGGTTAATAATAATTAACATGTTATACACAAAACATATAATAAGTTATATTTCTGATGTTAAACGTTAAAGCATATAACCACTGAACACCTGCATTCATACAACAACATATTTATATAAATAAACAATTCCTGGTGACGACGATTCATCAATCATCTGTCGTCATATTCATTCAAGTAAATGGAGGGGTTCTGTTTTCTGTTACCTCGGGTGTCTCCTTGGTTAATACCGAATGTCTAGTATACCGAGTACCGAGTTAATTTGTCACGAAAAGTCTTAATGTTATCTATATATTTTCTTATCACTAGACTGGGCCAATTTCGAGTAATGAGTGCGTCGCAGAGAACGTAACCGTATTACTATTAAGTACATGTGAAACATACAAAAGGATACTTCATTAATGCATCAAGCAGGTATGCAGCAGTGGAGGCTGGTGGATTTAGGCTATACCATATCTCAATGTTGGAACATGAAATCCAAACAATATTTTAAGGCACGACTATCAGTACTGATGAAGTTTTGCAGAAAAAAAAATGAAAAAAAATTTGAGAAAAAAAAGTTACAAAAATGCGCTGCCACCCCAGATTACTTCTAGACCATTAGTAAAATGGTTAGGCAAACTATTTTTTGTCGTAATCAGAAGAAAAATTTATCACCCCGTTTTTTTTTTTGGTTTTCGAAAATTTTGATTTTTTGTAAAGTTATGACATTTTGAAATTTAAGTTCTTCATTGTGTACATTTATGACATTTTGAAATTTAAGTTCTTCATTGTGTAAATTTCAAAATGTCATAACTTTATAAAAAAATCAAAGTTTTCAAAAACCAAAAAAACTGGGTGATAAATTTTCCTTATGATTACGAAAAAAAAAATGTAAATATTTTACTAATGGTCTAGAAGTAATCTGGGGATGGCAGCGCATTTTTGTAACTGGTAGTCCGCCTTAAAATATTGCTTGGGTTCAATGTTCCAATACTGAGATATGGCATAACCTAAATCCACCAGCCACCACTGGTACGCAGTCTCAACTCACAATTACTACATGGTGCATTGAATTAGTTATAAATAATATTAATAATATTTACAATGTGAGGCAAAAGGAAACCTTTGCAGACTATATTTGTAAATATTTGAAGGCTTGAAATGTGATGGTTGGAGGTAGGTCTGTATTATCACAAATATTTTAATAACTAAACACTTTTGTCCTTCAATTAAATCCTTGTAACTCACAAGCCATCACTCAGGCTCAGTAATTATTTAACAATCAAGATATTGAGGATAGGTATACATGTTATTTATATAATGTAGTATTGGACAGTATCCACAAATTAGAAAGTTCTTCCTTGGCCCTAACATACTCACTTGAGCTACTTGATAGTGTACAAATTTCATTACAAACTGTTTAAGCCGTGTTTGGTATTTTATTGTTTTAATTATTTTAGTAAGCTCATATATTTTTATTAGACATTATTTTAAATTTAGAACAGGTCTATGTTAATAAATGAGTTGAATCTCTGCTATAATCATTAGAGTTCATTATATGCAGAGAGATGGACCCGATAGTGTAACTTATATAAATATAAATTATGAATATTGTTTACTAGTTTTGTTCTTTAGTGAAGTGATTATTTGTATTTAGTCAGACCTCCTTTTTCCCTTTGTACCAAATTCCCGTAACCGTCTGATTGTAGAACATAACATGTTTTTTACTGGATCCGAATAGATTTTAGTAATTTGTTTCTTCATATTTTATTATTAGTAGATTACAGTCCTACAATTAGTATTGGGAACCGGCATTAATAGCATACACAAACTTTGATAAATGTCTTCAGTATGTGATTAGTAAGAGATTTAGTGACATTCTAAAAAAAAAATCCAAGGTATGCAAAATTTTGCGACATTAATCGGTGTCAGTGAGAAACACCTTTCAGTAAATAATTTACAACTATTTTTTAAGTTTGCAAATATCACCTCCATCCATGCTGAATGATCATTTTCAATGTACACAAATGTTTTTACACAATGAAGGAAAAGGAAGAAAATATAAAACCATGTTGCTTATGCAGATGTTCTCACGTGTTCTCTCCGATCCTTTGTCGTCTGAAAGGCAAGCACTTTTCTAAACATTATGAAGCATTTACAATTGTCATATTAATTACATAAATGCATTGTCGGTTATTTACAATGTATATGTTGGCTCACGTCTGATGCCACTGAAGTACTACAGAATTTGGTCCAGTCTAGTCATCACTTTCACATATCGATAAACTTTAACTTCCCGAGTTATTTATTCATTTGTCTGATTTTCGCGAATTGCTCTTTGGTGTGTGTACTCTTGTTCACCAATGGCTTGCCCTTTTCATTATTTCATTTTGCTTTGAACACTTGAGGGGCAGAAACCGGAACTTTTTGAACATTGAATTTAATTTTTTATATTTTAAATCAATTTTTAGTTTTCTTTTTGGAATTGGTATTCTTTTTTTATTTTAAAGAATGTTCTGATATTTTTTTTATAAATTTTATTATTTAACTCTATCTAGTAACAAATTGGAAAAACTTCTAAACGTTTCTCCAGAAATAAGTAAATAAAATATCTTCCATGTGGAAGAGTTGTGCACCCTACCATAATTGATACGATACTGCAATCTGGTCTGTGAAGTGCGGGCACTTACTCGTTAGACATTGGACAACATCGCCAACCACTTATTCATTGGTTTTATACCCTTTCATATTCGCCCATTCTTGGTTCGATTCGAACTTAAAGGGACTCGTGCCATTCACAGAGGTTAATATTATTATCATACCATTATAAATAAGTATATAATGGAGGATTTACCCTTAGGTGCATAGCTGGTATAGCTAAGGTGATTATATAATATATAATAAGTTGATTCACTTTCTATTGTCCTAACTAAAAACTGATTTTCACGTTGTTGGACAAAAAAATTCCATTAATTTCCAACAGTGTCTGTTCTGTTTTTTTGTCATGCCGTTAAAGATATTACTTAACCTTAAAAGTTGTTGTCAACTTAACATAGCGAAAATCTATCTTTTCACTTTCTGTAATCCTGGCTAAAGGTAGATTTTCGCATTGTTAAATTGGACAAAAAAATTCCATTTTAATTATAACTGCTGTCAGTGTCAATTCTATTTTTTTATGTCATGCCATTAATGACAATATTTAATAAAAAAATACAAAATAATTACAGTGCTTAAAATACGTATTTTATTTTTTTAAAGTAATAAAAAAACATCTAATTGTACTTTAGGGTACAGTTTCAGTCAAGTTCTAAATAAATTTCAAAATTTATGTATATTACATGCCTAGCTTAAGATAAAAATCAATTCCTATAAAAATGTGGACATAATTATTCTTATACATGTGTATATTATAAACAAAAAAATCTACATAGGAATAATACTTAAAATTAAAACAATATTTCAAATGCCCATGTTTCAAACTTACTTTTAAAATCAATCAATATGGCTATTCTGGATTTAATATACAGCTAATAAATATATTAAAATTGTACAGATTTTTGAACTGATTAAAAGTTTAACAAATCCGTGTCACATGTTGCCAGTTTGATTTTCTTGTTTAGGTGTCCCTAGGTTATTGTAGTATAATAAGGCTTTTCGGACTATATCCGGTCGTATGTTGTATAATGGATGTGTACAAGCCTGAAAACAAAATAATTATTACATATTATCTAATTTGTCTAGATAAGTTTATTGATAAATCCTCAAGTAATTTTATCCAGAAACAATTTTGGGAATGTCATAGACAAAAATAAAATTAGAATGCATTTAGACGACTACGCATCCAATTTTTCAACGAAATCGTGGGGGCAGCCATTTTGAGTAATTGTGTCAGTTTTGTTTACCTGTGTTGTTTATGTTTTAATGAGGGCTAACGTTTTTAGGCTCACCAGTTGGCGCCATTGTCCAAAAATATACAGGGTGTTCCATTTGAAACAATTGAGAAAATTCAGTTCAAAAAGTTGTAAATTTAAAAATCCTTTTTGGCCACCCTGTATACTTTTTGGGAAGTGAAAATGGCTGAGTGTCATCACACAGATGTCTCATAACTGGTACTAACATATTTTTTCTTAAAATCAATAGTTGTGATCGTAGTGATATTTTTAATATATACGTGCAAATGGTATTATTTCAACAAAAAAAAATCATTACACCAAGTGGTTGGGAGAAAGTAAATAATAATACAGGAGTGAAAGGAGGCCTCAAAGAGGTTTCAAAAAAATGTTTTGATATACATGGCATTTCGTTTAAAAAAATGTTACTTGACCCTGTAGAATCGTCTTGGCTCACCCTGTATATTCGAAAACAATTTCCAGTTATAGCCTTTTTTATCTAGTTTACTTATGTTTTTATCAAGTTTTAGCAATCATAGAACTCAAAATATCAAAGTCGGACACACTATTGCCCCCCCCTGTATAATTAAAAGTAAATTAACATACTTATGTAATGTAATTTTATGTGTTCATTTTGGCTGTATATTGTTTTTTTACAGGTTTTATGGAAATAAAGATATTTGCATTTACATAAATAAATAACAACTTCTCTAAAGATGAATTGGAAAATGAAATATCGGATTTACAGAATTAGCTGTAATCAATGTAATCAAAAGTATGTTGAACAAATGAATAATCATTGTTCCAAATTGCATGTAATAATAGATAAATTAGGAGTTGCCCAGTACATGTTTGAAAACAACCATAAAATAGATACTAACAAGGTGAATTTGTAACAGAAAATAATAGGTTAAAATAGCATGACAGTGACAAAAAGGCCTATCACAAATAGTGAGAGCCATACCGATTAGTTGATTATGTGACAACAGTCACAATAATTTAGGTATAAATAAGTTCCTCTAATAGTCGTGTGGTGTTTTTTTAGTGTGGAATCAATTTCATTGACAGTTGTTGGTATTTGCAATAATGAAAACATGAATAATACTTTTTTTGTTTTATTTGTTATTGAAAATGAAATATGTAATACATTTTTTTTTTAATGAAAAACTAACAAAATGTTTTTCATTAATGTTACCATTCAAATGTAATACAAGAGGAATTATGGAATTTCTCATGAAAATTTGATAAGAATAATGTGCAAGCTTGATAAAAACATCTTCAACAATAACACATTTTCTTGGGGAGAAAAAGGCGGAAGTAAACGACAAGCGAAAACACTTCGATACTTGATTATCTACCAGCTAGTTGTAAAGTAACGGATCCCAATGGCACAATTAATATTTATATAATTAATTTGGGGTTTCTATTATATGGCCTAATAAGATAAATATACAATATGACTTATTTGCAACATTTTTATATAAGTATATTGTTCCATTTTAGTAAATGTAATTATGATACAATATGGTTATAAATTATTCAGTATCCTCTTACTTTCAAATACTATAAATTTTGTGCAAATAGATAAATTGTAAATAGAAACAAAGTACCCACCCTGTAAAACTATGTAAATTTACTAAAGGAACTGCATGTTTCAATTAATTAATTTTTACCATTTTTATATGAAGTAGATAGAAAATGTATTTAATAATTGCAACTAGTAAGAACAGAAATTATTCCAGAATATCCAAATCTTTTGCATTGTTTTACAACACTCGTCAAAAACGTTTTTTTTTTTTTTTAATTAAGTAAATTCATTAAAAACGATATAAACTATAAAACAAATAATTTAAATCGTAATCTCTAATCTGTCGTAATTTAAGATACACATCAGACAAAATGCAAGCATTGTTTACAATTTTGATTTGAATTTACTGCTTATTATATTACTCAAAATGTCAGCCTCCAGACGATTTTGCCTTGATCGTAACGAAGCTTATTCTATATATTGTATTTGTCTATGGAAATAGTATATAAATTGGAGATAACAATATAGGCCATTACAGTTTTTATTTTAGTTAACACCACAGGATGTTGCATATGCTAAACTTTTTTCAATTTCAATCTGGGAATATTTTTTATACTAACTACGTGTTTATCATTTACCTTCATTAATGCTTAAAGCTAAATCAAGCCAGATACTTACAATTCCATTTTTTGATGGTCCTAAAATACGGATTTCCTCAAGGAAATGTTGAGCCACTGATAATCCACTTAACGTATAACAGGTATGGAAAACATCTCTGATTTTTCCTGGTTTATCCAACAACCCACCAGTAGGACTTTGACAACAAATTAATAAATATTCCTGTAGTGCTCTCTCATCAAATAGATGGTCCTGTGGTGTGTTACCATCTAAAGAATATGATTATAAGAGATGATGGTGATAAAATATTATAACATACCTTTAGCAAGTAACGAATATAATAATGGAAAAGCACCACCTTGCCAAAATGAATAGCAGCCATCAACCAGTTTATTTGTTCTACCCTGGAAACCACCCTCTAGTCTCATTTGTCTGTGCACCAGCCACCTCTATAATAAGTAGGTAATTTTTGCATTTATATAATATAATAATAATAAACACAGAAATTAGAAAACCCCCGAATCCAAAGCCGTAGCTGTCTAGAAAGGGTTACACTTAGAAAAAGACACCGTTCCCACAGACATTGTCAATGCTGGTGGCAGGATATGAACCCTTAGATACCATAGATAGGCTTCTAGCCACAAATTAATTTTATAATAACTTAGAAAATTGAACAGATTTAGGAATTTTGTATTCCTAATGCAGCTATACATAAAACAATAGCACTTTCAGATTAATCATATGGCAGAGTGCAAAATAATTTTTTAAACATTGAGAAAATAGTCACTTTTACTTGTGTAAACTTGCTATGTAAAAAAAGAATCATTATTAGACATAGGGAATTTGAATGTCATCCCAGAGACGATTTTAAATCCAATACTATATATAAAATTACGATATAATAATAATAAATTGAATTGTAATTTTTGCCAGTGTACTTACACATTAATTAATTAATCTTTTGCATGTAAAACCGGCATCGATGAGAGCGGTTGTCAACTGCCGAGAATTATAATGACACCGATAATCGGCCGAGTATTATAATATTCGTGTATGTAGTGTCGAAGAGCGAATGGAGAATATCGTTTGCGTTCTTAGGCGGCTACCTGCTATTGACCTATTTATTTAATAGTAGGGAATTACTTGCAGTTTGCATTTTGTTCAGTTCAAGAACACTGTAGCTAGCAATCTGTTGTGTCTGCAACAAGTATAAAGTATTCGATATTTTCTGTTTGGTGTAGTGTGTTAGTAGACGTAAAAAATGTGAGGCAGTCCACTTATTCAATAACGGTGATGCGTTGTGTGTCATGTAAAATCTGGGACGTTAGACTGTCATATGTAAATTCAGTCCTATCATTAGTAAATCGCTGTGATGAAACATGTATTGCCGAAAAAACACCAGATGTTGATTGGCAGAGACAAACAAAGGCGGAATAGGAAGGATCTGTTATGTAAAGAAATTTACAGGGTAAATACTGTTTACTATAATGTCTATCCCTGTTATTTATGTCATGACATTCAATTTCCCTACCTAATCATTATACACATCCACCACAGTTCTTATTCATCTATGCAACATCTCTGTTCTCATCGAACTTCTCTAATATTCTAAGTATTTAGTTATAGTAGTCTAGTAGTCTAAACTTCTTACCAATAAAGCTTGTTTATCACATAAGTGACCTTTTTGTAAAATTACTAATGCAGATAAACCACAGAATGCATATCCACCATGCGCCTCCATTCCTGGACATCCAGAAAATCCACCCTCATATGTTTGACAACTAAAAATGATATATATGCATTTATATATATACATATATATATATATATATATATATATATATATATATATATATATATATATATATATATATAAAAACAAGTTAAAATTGACATAAAAAGACGTTTACAATGAACCACATTAAAATTCACTGTCAGAAAAGTATTCATCCAACATACATATAACATTTTCTTGTTAAAATGTCTTTTAAATCTTTTTTGAATTCATGTAAAGGTACCTTTTTGAGCCTCTCAGGTAAATGATTGTACACTTTAATAATAATTGAGGTTCTTACATCTTTTTGGATCATTTGTTTGATATGGCACTAATGTTTCTTTGTGACGTGTTTGATAATCATGTATTTGTTTATATTATTCAAAGAATGTGTCATTTTTCATATAAAAAATGGTGCACTCTAAGATATAGGTTGATGTTACAGTCAGTATATTGTTATTTTTAAAATACAATTTACATGAATCATTCTCTTTAAATTAAACATATTTCTAATACATTTTTTTTGCAAAACTTTTATTCTATTTATTTCTACTGACTCTCCTCAAAAAATTATTCCATATTTTAAAGTTGAATGAAAATTGGTATGATATATACATAAGCACATACTTGTGCTGACATTCTGAGTGTTCGCACTTGATAGCACAAAGAATATAGTTTTAGAGCTAATTCCTCAATGTGTTTCTTCCAGGTTAATCTTGAGTCAAAGTGCAGACCCAGAAATTTTACTGTTTTTGCATCTTTCAGTTCTATATCACTAACATTAATACTGATTTCCTCCTCTACTTGATATGATGCATGAAATTGCATAATTTCAGTTTTATCTAGGTTTAGGGTAAGTACATTTTGTTCATACCAGTTATTTAATGTATTTACTGATGTTAGTATTTTATTCTTTAAATCCTCTATAGTTTTTGCACATATGATAACAGAGTTACCATTTGCATATGCAATCACCTTCTCTAGAAGAACATCAGGTAAGTCGTTTACATAAATTATGAACAACAGCGGTCCTAAGACGGAGCCCTGAGGTATTCCTCGGTGTATAGACCTCCATTCTGAACTTAAATTATTACCATTTCTGTCGACTGTGTCAACTCTTTGCAACCTATGACCTCTTACACCTAATTTTTCCCAGTTTGGCTAATAACTGACTATGATCTATTGCATCGAATGCTTTTGAGAGATCTAAGAAGATACTCTGTTTTTTTTTTTTTTCATTAATTGATTTTAGTATCTCATCTACTGCCTGAAAGACTGCTCGCTTTGTTGATCTACCTTTTAAGTATGCATTCTGATGTAATGAGGAAATATTGTTTCTATTGAAAAATATTATTAGTCTTTTTGCTATTAACTTTTATATATTTTTTGAAATATTATTTAGTATTGCTATTGGTCTGTAGTTTTTTTATTTGATTTTTTCCATCTTTTTTTTAAATATTGGTCTTATAACAGATTTCTTCAGTTTTTCAGGGAATACATGATACTTTATTATTAAATTAATTATGTGCATCAGAGGTGAGGCAATGTATATTCCCAAGCTCTTTTATAGGTATCTGGTCTTCCCCTACAGCATTACTGTTTTTTATGTTCTTTATGATCTCAATAATTTCAGTTTCGCTCGTTTCCGACATGAATATGGAATCTGTTAATGTTTTAATGTTAACTTGCATATTAGTTGTGTTTGTTTTGCATACATGTACATGGTAATCTTTACTCTATTTAAAGCTTGTGTATCGGTTTCATGTTCATTTTTGTTTGCTTTATTTTATTAGTTAATTTTTTTTATTATTTCCCAGCTGCTTTTGTTTTTGTTTTCAGGCTTTTTTTAGGATCATTATGCATAATTTTGGCTTTTCTTATCACTTTTTAAAGTTGCTGCATATTTGTAAAAATATTCTTTTGAAATAAATCCCTCTTTATACTGATTAAACAAAACCTTTTTGTTTTCAGATGAAATTCTTATTCCTAAGGTTATCCAAGGTTTTTATTGTTTTGTATTTAGTCTCCTTTCTGGAAAATATTTCTCCTGTAGGTAATGTAATATGTTTAGAAAAGTATTGTATGCAATGTTTACATTATGACATGTATAAATTTCATCCCATTTATACCTTTTTACCTCATTTATACAGTTTCGCATATTTTCATCAGAATAAAATGGTTTTTTATATTTGAAATTCTTGTTTGTGTGTGTTTTGGATTCACGTTTCACTGTAATAGTTTGAGCTAAGTGATCTGATAGAGAATTTGAAATATTTCTTGCTTGCAGTAAGTTGACTTTGTTATTTATTATTATGTTATCAATAAGAATCAGTTATGGTAAAAAACAAATTAAAATTGTTAATTAAATCAATGAATTTATTTGTATTTGAATTTGGGTCTAAAAGGTTAATGTTGAAATCTCCACATATTACAGTGTTATATTTTTGTTTATTTGCTAAAATATCTAAAATACTATCCATTATTTTAAAAAAGTATCAACTTCACCTAATGGCGATCTATACACCGAGAGAATAACCAAATTTAATTCTTCCACTGGGACCGCTGAACATTCACAATGTAACTCCTGACTTTTTTGTTTCAGGATATCTAGTTGTACAAATATTGTAATTTTCTTTAATGAATATACATGATCCACCATGACTTAATCTTGATCTTGAATAGCATTATGTGTTTTTATATCCTTCAATATGAATTGATTTAAATTCTTCAGCATTAAGCCAATGTTCTGTAAATGTTAGAATCATATGAGTTTCCGTTTAATTCTGAAAATGATTCAACTTCTGACACTTTGTTTCGTAAGCTCTGTATATTTTGATGAAATATCTTTATTTGTGGTGTAGTTTTTTTATGCATTTTTGTTTTTTATGTTGGAGTATTTGTTCTTCTCTCTTCTTGAAAATTTATATTATTGTTTTTCTTGCTGTTGTATGTTTGATTTTTTTTTTGAAAAGTCATAAACAAATTATTATTTTTCGACAGAATTGCTCTGCCCTGCTATGACAGGAAGTAGTAACCACAAAAAAAAAGATCATTTTTGAGATTTTTAATGGCATTTGTATTCCAGGTATACAGCGAAAGTTGTTTCAAGTCGAACAGGCGCTAAAAGAAAAGCAAATAATGACGTGTATGGATTATGCCCTCTCCACCTGTCGTGAGAACCGTCATCAATACTCCACATAAGAAATCTTTAATGCCTGTTCGAGTTGATTCATCGCTCGCTGTATACACAATATTATATTACATTGCTACATTAATAAAAGGAATACAAATTTAATTGCCGATAACAAAAATTGTTAATTTCGAAACATGGATAGTATGACATAATTTGGAAAACAGTTAATTTCTCTAAAATTACATTTTTTTGATACGAACTTGTCATATGAACCGTAACAACTATATGTTGCAACAAGCCGTTATTTTTCTAATCATATGCCAGTTTACTACAATGTTTTGATTGATTTTCTTTTAATTTTATGGACGAAATTAACAACATATTCCATACTATTTTAATATATTTTTAACACAAAATTATCTTTTTTTATATAGCGATTTATTTAGTTATATGATTTTCGAATATGCTGACAACTAAATGTTGGACAAGTATTATTGTCATATTTCATATTATTATCTAAATATCACTTTTATTTCAATGCCTACTTAGTAAGACTGATTACATTAGTCTTACTAAGTAGGCATTGAGATAAAAACAAGTGATGTTTAGACAAGTCATATTTTTTGACGTGTTACCAGCAGTTTGTTTTGTCGCGCTAGTATACACATACTTCGTGAATTATAATTATAAAAATGGGACGCGGAAATAGAAGAAATAGAAAAGTTCGCGAAATTATTATCCAACAATATCATAAAGGCAAGACAATGGATGATATCGCGAGTGAATTAAATATAGCAAACACAACTATTTTTAACATTATAAAGAAATACGGCGAAACTGCAAATATTGACGTTCGTGGTAAAAGTTCAGGGAGGCCAAAAATAGTTTCTCAAAGAAATTTAAGACATTTGGTTAGAATATTCAAGTACAGAAAAAGAAATACTTTACAAGAGATTACTGCACAGTGGAATGGTGAAACTGGGTTGAACATTTCGAGAGAATGTTGTCGAAAATATACACAAATGTGGATATATTTTATAAGGATGTTTGATATTTTTTTAGTATGCAATATCTTTGTTTCTAAATGGGTTGGAATTTATAGGCCAAAGAAAAACCGTTACTGACCGAAATTCAAAAGAAAAATTGTCACACTTGAGTGAATTCTAAACTCTCATGGATGAAAAGAGTCTGGAATAAGGTCATATTTAGTGACGAATTTAAATTTGATGTCTGTGTAGCAGATCACCATAAACGTGTAATCCGAGATAAAACAGAAACGTTTCATAAGGATTGCCTTAAAATGACACTCAAGTTTCCAAAGAGCATTATGGTTTAGAGATGCATGTCGGCAAAAGGTTTGAGAACTTTAAAATTTATAGAAGGTACTGTGAATGATGACTGTGTATTTTCAACAGGAAGGTGCATCATGCCATACGGAAAAATCCACGAAAAAATGGTTTGGGGATAATAATATAAAGGTTTTGTCACATCCATCCAGCAGCCTAAATCTTAATCCAATAGAAATACTGTTGTACAGAATGAAGCATCACTTAAGAAATAATCATCAGCGAACTATTCCGCAATGATGCACCAAATTACAGGAAATTTGGAATAATTTTTACACCGAATCTTTGTGAAGGCCTTGTCGATACTATGTCTGTTAGAATTCTGGCAGTTGTTAAGGCTAAAGGCGACGTTACATCTTACTGACTTTATTTTAATTAGTATAAAACTTGTTCCAACATTTAGTTGTCAGCATATTCAAACGTCATATAACTAAATAAATCACAATAAAAAACGAAAGGTAAATTTGTGTTAAAAATGTTTTAAAATGGTATGGAATATGTTACTAATTGCGTCCATAAAATTAAAAGAAAAATCAATCAAAGCATTGTGGTAAACTGGCATATGATTCGAAAAATAACTGCTTGTTACAAGTAGTTAGTTGTTAGGGCTCATAGCAGGGCAGTGTTATCATTTTAAGTATTATTAAATACAGTATTTTATCACTGTTTCTCTCAATTTACATGCACATTAAACTAATTTTATTTAACTTCTTCAAGAAATTAATAAATAAATACACAGAATTTGTTTTTAATTCTTACAAGGGCATATTAAATTGTTCTCAAATTAATATATACATTACATAAGTGCAAACATCGTTTTTTTTTCTTTTTATTATTACTATTATTATTAATTTCTCTGTATTTATTTAAGTTGCCGTCAAACTGCTTCATGTATGCAACACAATTTGTCTCTGAGGAAAAAGTTTAACTGGATATTAGTTCTATTAAAAAATATGATTTGGTCACTATAACTATCTTTGAACACATCTGTTGTATAACTGCTGATTATTAATAGTTTTGCATCCACAGAAATTATAGTGATTTTTAAATTTTTATATAAAACTTAAATTTAAAAGGATAGTATTCAACAATTTTTGTAAGATACCCTCTAGAAAACCCATCAGTTACTTTTATGTAGTCAATAAATCATGTTTTTGTAAGAATTCCCACATCAATTTGTTACATAAGAAATATACAGTATGTGTACTGAATCATTAGACATGGGTCTCTTAAATGGCAATGTTACAATGTAAACCTGAGGCGGACAAGCTGTCGTTCATCAGTGTTAGCATTAGCAGAGCAGAGATTTCATTTTCCATCTATCTGTCGTGCAGTCAACAATGCACACTGCGCGCAACATAATGGCAATTTTCAGTCTACCTTTAATGTACTATGTCTAATACTTCAACATACATGCTGTATAACAGCAGGTATTTTTAAGCAGTACCTTACGATCCATTCAGCTGTATCTTTGAACAAGTCCATAGTTAAAATGCCTGTTAGACTAGCTACCGCTAAGGCACAATAAGCCCCTCTAATATCAATTTCTCCACCTATGTGCATTGCAAACGACCCATCTGGCTGGCGAACACTTAACAGAAATTCTTGTAACTTTTTCCTTAAAAATTAACTAATCAGACTTGTTATAAAACTTTTCACTTTAATCATTGAAAAAAATATATATTTTATGATATATTGGAAAATTACCTATCTATTATGTTATATGCTTCTTCTGTTCCTAAAATAACTAATGCATTAACTGCTGAATAAGTAGCTGCCAAATGGGGAAATTGACCTGGCCCTCCTCCAAATCCTCCACTGGGGCTTTGACATCTGGAGAAATAAAATTATGTATTCCAATAATGGGATAATGCCAATATATAGTCACGACATTACCTTTTTAGAGTGTCAGAGATCCTCGAAAAATTTAAAATTATAATAGTTTAATACAAATAAAAACAACTTTAATTCTCTACTGCAACATGTAAACAGGGTCAGTGATCTCTGTATGGAGAAACTTCATCAAGTGGCTCAGACACTATTTTGAACAAGAAATATAATTACAAAAATGTATTTGATTTCCACTAATTACTAGTGATGGGAGTATTCGAATGCAAGAATCAACAAGTACTCGATTCTCAAAAGTACTCGCTGTTCTCGAGTACTTTTACAAAAGTATTCAAATTCTGAGTACCGAGTACTAGTAACATGATACCGCGATAGACACTGGATCGAGATTACCGGTTCTCGATTCTGTACTCACACTGCAGTCTGCGCATCAATCTTCGATCCTTTCTTAGTTCTCGTATGGGCTTGGGTGGATTCTTGCCATTTTCAGTTCTCAATTTGATTTCTTCCCAGGATTTATATTTCTTGTATTATTAACTATATTAAAGTAATTAAATTATATAAAATTGCCACAAACTATCGTCAGCTTTCAAACAGTGCATAAACTAGATAGCCAAGCATATATGTGTATGAGAACCTGTCAACCAAAAACCGAATACAGCTCGGGCAATGCTCCGTGCAAAGCAGTGCGCATTCGATTCCATCACATATCCCTGTTGTTCTCTGTTCTTGGATAATCATTCGATTCTTAAAAGTACTCGAGAACCAAGACTCGATTTTGCCCATCACTACTAATTACATAAACAGAGTTACTGAAATATTTTTATTTATGAAACTAAATTAGTACACTTGGCTATTTTCAAATTACTTATGAACATCAGGTACAAAAGCAAAAAAGGAGTTAGGCCCTTGTTTATGTTGTTACTGAAGTGATTTTTGTATTTCTGTATTTATTATGTTGTTACTGAAGTGATTTTTGTATTTTTTGTATTTATAAAAAAAATAATAATAACTTATAATTCTTTACTTATGAAACTGAACTTCTAATTAACATAACAACATAAAACACACCACATAAATTAGGCAACCCCCTAACCAAAGACGAAGCTGCACGGACAGGGGTTACACAGTTGAAAAAAACGAGGACACACACAACCAAACCCTTCGACTTTGCCAGAATCGAAACCGAGATTTGAACCCGGGAGTCGATAGGCAGTAAACCAGCTATGTTTATCACTTAATGGTCTGGCCCACTACACTACCGAGCTTGGTAGTATTTTTTGTTTAATAATTTTGTGCTTTTTTTTCACACAAAGTATTTGATAAAACGAATATATTCATATTTATTAATAAGCAGAAAGGTACAAACCACCTAGTGACGATATAAACAATAATTTAACACATATTAATTATTTCCTTGCTAAACGTTCTATTGAAAAAAAGAATAAAATAGAAATATACTTGATATATAGTTATTATTTCCTTTTTTACAAAAAAATTACAACAGATAAATTTTTATAATTCAATATTCATCTTGGTAAAGTAGTTGTTTAAAAAGATATATACGGTATACTTATATGGTATGTGAGAAGTTTTTGTATCACCAGAATTTTGCTGTTACATTATAAACAATAATCTAACCCCTTTTTGTTACTGTTCATAAATATTTCCAAATGTCTGTTCAGGGGCTGTAGTAGTAACTCAAATCCTTCTGTATTATTAATACTGTGAACATAATCAATAAATAAAAATTCATTAACTATGTCTACTTAATATTGTACTAATAATTTTTTGTAATTATTTGTTATTCTATAAATTTTCGTAAATTCCTAAATACCATTAGTGATAAACAGTTTTTAAGACAGTATTTTTGCGTTTTCATCTAAACTAATATTACAATTTTACTCGACAAAAAAATTTCCTCAGGAATACAATTCCGTTTTGATTCTTTGAATATCGAGTTGAATTTATGTCTGTACAATTGATAATTATAAATGAAATTTGAATTAATGTATTTTGACATATAAATGATATCAAGTTAAGTTTCCCAAAGCAATGTACAGAATTATTGTAATTCTTTGAATGTTATATTAGAGTAGTTCCTGGCTTATATAAAAAAAATGACATTCTCTAGATATTAACTATCTTAATTTACTTATGCATTCTACACAGCATTTTAATTAGCATTACTTACTTTCCCAAAAATTTTACTATATGACTTTTTCTAGTATCATCTAATCGAACACCCATTAAAGACAAGGGGTGTAAAATCCAATAACATAGCCATGGACGACTGGCATCTAGACACTGCAAAGAATTAAATCACAAATTCTTCTAAATAATTTGTATATGCATGCAATTTGATGAGTGTACCATCATTATTTCAGATTATAACTAAACATTACCAATATCACTAATATCAAAATTATATCACATATCTTGTAATCTTTTCATAAATATAAAAACCATCCTTATAACATAAATACAAAAACCATCACTATAACGGTAAACCTTAAGAACCTTATATTGTAAACATGCAACCCAACATATACCAGGTGTAAATGAATCCTGGTTCACCTCCTCTGTTTTCATTGTTTATAGAAATAAATTGAAGAAGTTTTAATATGCTGTTATACACATGAAATTGCATTAGAAGACAGTATTTTCAATTTTTATGCACTTCCTGTTTCGTCGGAAATACCCTAACTTATTTTAAATGGAACGCCCTGTATAATTTTTACATTGTTTTGGTGCATTCTTAATATAAGAGTATACCTTTTTGTTTGATTTTCTATTTATTTCTTTTTTTTTAATGAAAATTTTAATTTTTGATTTAGAGGCTGTGATTTACAAAAAAATGATTCTGACAGGTTTCTTATTGCAAAAATTGAATTACTGGTTTTATGATAAATACACTCTTACAAAAGTGAGAAAATAGTATTTTCTAAAAAATGCATATTATTTGTTAAATCTAAATGGTGGCTCATCACGATATTTAGAAAATAAATCTTCTTAGAATTACAGTGATACCTATATCTCAGCAATTCAATGATAATTCACAGTAGAAAAACCTAAATTCTTCTAAATAAATAGGTATTATAATACTCAAAACCTGATACACAAAATAGTGTGCTGTGAAAACAGTTATCTCAAATAAAATTATTTGTTTAAAATACCTGTCCTGACTAGTATGGTCATTGTTTACTTGATAACTATTTTGACAGCTATTTTAAACAAATAACTTTATTTGAGATAATTGTTTTCACAGCACACTACTTTGTGTATCGGGTTTTGTAGTATACAGGATTATTCATTATAAATTACCCACCCCTTATCATCGTTATTATTGCCTATAGAAAAATAGTTTTAAATAAAAGTTGTGTAGTTGTGACTGAATTTTGTTAAAATGCTGTCAAAAGTACAGAAACGTGCAGATTTCAAGGTATACAAAAAAATAATATATTTTTTTATATAGGATATCCTGTATATTATTACATTTTTGAAAAGATCCTTTGTTCCTGATTTCAAAAATATACCATATGTTACCTCTACCATATACCGTTTTTGAGTTATTAAACGTCGAATACCTTAGTTAAACTAGTTACTGTAAATATGGAAAAGTTAACATTATTAAAATGAGCTATTTAAATGACAACTATTATGTTTGATAAGTGACATTTCTTTAATGAAATAATCAAAATGGTTTACAGTGAGGAAGAAAAAGTCCAAATATTTACTTGTTATATACAAATATAACAAAAATAAATGAGCAGCAAAAAGAACATATAGGGTGTTGCATCCAAATCGTCCAACACCATCAGAAAATATGTTCAAAAATATTTACCGAAAGGTGAATAATACCTTCAGTTTTAGTAGAAAAAAGCGTGTAGTTCAAGAATACCAGGAAGAACAGCTAGATATACTGCCATTTCAAGGGTAGCATCCATATTTATTCGCGAATAGACTTTTTTGAAACATTGTATTATTTTTTAGAAAAATTTGAATGTAGTATAAATAATGCAGTCAATCAATTAGGAAAAGTTATTCCAAAATCCAACGTACGTTAAAAAATAACAGCTACAGACCATATAAAATTTTACCTGTACAAGTTTTAACAGAGGCTCATAAAAGGAAAAGGCTGGACTTTTCCACCAGATGATTCAAAAGTTGGATGAAGATCCCGATTTTTTTACTAAAATATTATGGACTGATGAAGCATCATTTTCAACGGCAGGAGTTTTTAATAGGAAAACAACGAAAAAGATTGGTAAAACAAGGTGTAGAATTTTCAGAAACAAAATTGTTGGGTCTATATTTTATGATTATACTTTAACTGGAGTTACAAAATTATCCCAGAAGCAAAATTATTCTTTTGCAGAATTTTCCGGAAACCGAACTTGATGATATGATTTGAATGCAGGATGGGGCAACTCCGCATAGTGTCATATCCGTTTGAGATCATTTGAATAATGTATTCCCAATATGGATAGGGAATAATGGACCTATCAAATGGTCACCTAACAGTCCGGATTTGACCCCTATGGCTTCATTATTTTGGGGGTTTCTAAAAGACATTGTCAATAATAATAATAGTATTTAAGTCATTAAAGACAGGATTCGACTTGAAATAAACAATCTGAATGTAAATAATGAAGCCATTTCCGGTGCAATTATAAATAGAAGAGGACGTTTTCAATTATGCATTGACAATAATGGTGGACACATCGAACATCTTTTATGAGATCATTTATTTATATTTAAATTTCCTAAATAAATCTTTGTTATCTATTTTGAATAAATATTTGGTTTTTTTCTTCCTCACTGTAAACCATTTTGATTATTTCATTAAAGAAATGTCACTTATCAAACATAATAGTTGTCATTTTCATAGCTCACTTTAATAATGTTAAATTTTCCATATTTACAGTAACTAGTTTAACTAAGATATTCGACATTTAATAACTCAAAAACGGTATATGGTAAGGGTAATATATGGTATATTTTTGAAATCAGGAACAAAGGATCATTTCAAAAATTTAATAATATACAGGGTATCCCATTTAAAAAAAATATTTTGGTATCCCCTGAAATCTGCATGCTACTGTACTTTTGATAGCATTTTAACAAAATTCAGTCATAACCACACAACTTTTATTTAAAACTTTTTTTCTATAGGCAATAATAACGATGATAAGGGGTGGGTAATTTATAATGAATAACCCTGTACATTATAATACCTATTTATTTAGAAGAATTTTGATTTTTCTACTGTGAATTCTTATGAAACTGCTAAGTTATGGATATCACTGTAATCGTAAAAATATGCATTTTCTAATTGTGATGAGCCACCATTTTGAGATTTGACAAATATGCATTTTTTAGAAAAACCGATTTTCTCACCTTTGAAAGTTCCTATGTAAGACAGTATTTATCATAAAAGAATAATTTAATTTTTGCAATAGTAAGAAACATTTTTTGTAAATTACAGCATTCTAAATCAAAAATTAAAATTTTCGTTAAAAAAAAGAAATAAATAAAAAGTCAAAGAAAAATATATACTGTTATATTCAGAATTCACCATAGATTTCAAAAATCTAAAAATATACAGGGTGTTCTATTTAAAAAGAAAGTTGGGGTAATTTCTGGCAAAACCGGAAGTGCATAAACATTGAAAATACTGTATTCTGATGCAATTTTATGTGTATAACAACATATTAAAATGTTATCAATTTATTTCTATAAAGAATGAAAATAGAGGAGTTGAGCCAGGTTTCATATACACCCGGTATATATGTAAATAAATTTTGATCCATAAATTTTAATTAATAAACATAAATTAATAAGTTAATAACAGGCCGTCCGGTATTAGAACTTTATTGCCATTTGGTACAATCAATAAAGTATTGTACAGTGATTGTGCTTTGTAAACTACCATTTTCCAAAGTTCAAAAAAGTGTTGTACAAGATTTTAATAAACGAATACTATGTTCCTAGAGTGAAATGACAGATATTTCAAGTGTAAACGTTTATTTCAACCAAGTTATTTATGAAGATACATACATCTCTACATTCATTGAACACATCTGTACATACAAAGTACTTTTGTTATCGGTACCATACCACTGAGTATCGAGCAGGTATCGGTCAAAAATATTAGTATCGGATGAAATGAAGTGAAAATAGTTGCTGATGTAGAAAAATAGAGATAGCAAACACTCTAAAGTCCTTGGCATGGAATGTTACAAAAAAAAAAATGATAAAATAGCACAATGCAAAATGTGTTTTAAAATAATATAGTGGTAACATATCCAACGTACACAGGCATCTAAATGTTTTAACGGTTTTGTATAATGTGTTTTAAAAGAATATAATGGTAACATATCCAACATACACAGGCATTTAAATGTTTCGACGGTTTTATATGTTTTTCATTAAGGTTTTTCAATCAAGTTTATAAAAAAAGTACTGTTTTCTGTTCCAAAATCATTCAATACGAGTAGGTGTCGATACTTTCGACTCGATACCAAGTAGATATCTAAATCTTTCTTTCGATATAAGTAATAAGTAAAAGTGTCAATACCTTAGTGGTATTGATTTATTCCTTGTTACTGTATGCCTAATGTTTTTAAAATATCAATATCCAAAAATGGTAATTTACTTTAAAAATCCTAATAAAAAAAGTAGGCGTACAAGAATTGAAAAGCGATGTAGGAGATAAATTCATGCTTTTACTATATCCACAGTTGTTTAATTATACCTAACAATTGATGTTGTTACTATGAGTCTAATTCTTATTGATGGTATTCTAGCGATAAAAACCATGTCTAAAAGTACCTATATGTGGCATATGATTTATTTAAATGAGAAAAATAAAAACAAACGAAATTAAGTACCTACACGTTGTATCACCCACTTTTGACTATGGCCTAAGGAGTAACAGAGATAACACAACATGCTTAGCACAAACAGCATCAACATTCAGTGGAGATACTCGGTTCACCTTAGTCACTTGTCTTGAGGATCCTCCACTTGATAGCCGAACCCCCTCCCCAGCTTAGCTATTCTGAGAGGCGTAAAGTGGGGAGAGTCCAAGCACAAGCATTATGAGTATATTACTGCATATTAGTGCTGGGCATAATCGAATGATTTCAATAATCGAATAACGGCTATTCGAATACCTTTAATAGTCGAATGATCATTCGAATTATGATTAGAGCTCAAGTAGTAGGGAAATAGACATCGATGGCTTGGCTCAGCGACATTTGGGAACTCAACTCATACTCCATAATCATAAATAATAGATTTGGCTGGCAGTTGACTATTTCTATATAATTCTCAATTATAAATTTTAACGTCTCAATCCGGTTCTGCACTCGAGACAATCCAATTCCGAATGGCATCAACCCATGATATAATAATGTATATTTATATCATGGCATCAGCCAAAATAACGGAACAGCATGACCAAAATGCCATCAACAGTAAACAACTAACATGTGTTCAAGTGCACTGGTACTCACATCGTATCTCATTGCTCGATAACGTATTTAAAATTTGAATGATGAACCGCTGAAACGAATGACGATTATTTAATGGGCCGTCGGCGGCACCACTCTCCGAGAATTAAATCAGTCGAAATCTCATGACATGAGTATTCGAGATATTTCAATAATCAAATTATCGATTACTTTTCATTTGAATTATCCTAGCACTACTGCAAATTCAAAAGTAGCTGACACAACGTGCTTGTTTGGTATATAGTATCATGTTCTTATATTCAACATTTCTAGTAGATTAATCTCTTTCACACTGACATGAACACAAGATAAATATATTTAAGTCAAGAACTATTGGACAAATTTCCCACCATTAATTTAAATTTAACAAATACCTCATAAGCATGCGAGAGATACACGATAGTACTTAATAAATATTTCTTATGTTGCTCTTTGAGAAGTTCTGGTAAATTGGGGTTGATTTTTAATTTTATATGCAGATCCTCATATTTTTTTAATACAGAATCTTCTACATCGCTCTAAAACAAATGTAATAAAAATTATTAAAATATCTAAGGTTATGTTCTACAGATTTTACTTGCTCCTCGGAGGATTTAGTGGGATAACTCTCAGTTCTATTTTTACTTTTCCTTATATCTAAAATATTCCTTAAGTACAATTTTTTTTCCATATTTTTTGGGAAAATTCAATGAAATTAGAAAACACCGAACCTTTTAAAAATAGATGTACTCATAGACAAGATTAGATATTATAATATATTTTCTATGGATGTACAGTACAATGTTGCCAACAGAACCATATTGTGTTCAGTGTTGGCAATCGTAAATGCATTTTTTTACCCTGATTATTCAACAAAAATCCCCAAAATTACCCAGTTTAATTCAAATCTCTTAAAAATTTCCCATGAAATTTTTTTTGAACAACAATACAAATGTACTCGAACAATAGGTACAACACACTTTTTGTAAATAATTTATTGAAAACATACAAAAGTAGGTACAAACAATAAAATTACTTCTGTTATAAATATAAAACATTTCTATAATAAAAAAATATTATAAAACGATAATAATAAAAACATATCCAAATACAAAAGAGAGAAGTAATTTGAATAAAAAAGAAGTAGCACATGTCACATTTCTAATAATATAAATTATTATCGCTTCATTAATATGGTAACGTTGTTACCACAGCAAATAAAGTTCTTTTATTTGCCGTGTTAATTGTTACCACGCCTTCCTTAATAAAATAATTAAGTTAAAAGTTAGGTTAGGTTTCATGTTACAATTTGAATTATGGATTGAGCCCAGTTCAATTGACATACCGGTCAACTCATCTGAACTGATGCAATTCGTTCATTTTAAAAATGATTTACAAATAATAAATATTTTTTTCTGATCTTGTTTATAAAGTATTCATAAAGTATTCAGAAATTGAAAAAAAAAACCAATATTAAAAACTTAAAATAACACAAATGCAAAAATAAACACTTCGAACGAAATGCGAAAAAGTCCTTTGTGAAGTCATTGACGTGTCCCCCACCATAATTTTAATAAATTCGACAACCGATTTGTTTATGAACCGTGGGATTGGGTAGGGATAGTGTTTGTTTAATAGTAGTATTTTATTTGTACTGTGGATCAGGTCACTTCTGACCTAAATCAATTAGGTCAGCTATTTACATGTTTTATTTACAACTGATCTGAAATCAAAAGTGACCAAGTCAGTGCCCCCCTTGCCGATGCTGCTCCCTACGGATGAAAGAATCACATGTGATCTTTAAATCAGTAATGTAGTTGGGTAAGAAAAGGGGAAGTGGTTAAGTTCCTT
This sequence comes from Rhamnusium bicolor, assembly GCA_029963845.1. Classification (NCBI taxonomy): domain Eukaryota; kingdom Metazoa; phylum Arthropoda; class Insecta; order Coleoptera; family Cerambycidae; genus Rhamnusium; species Rhamnusium bicolor. The sequence continues at coordinate 401,005 of JANEYF010001071.1, forward strand.
ACATTAAATTTTTTTTTCTTACACTGTATTCAATATCTTTTTTAAAGGGATTGCACGTGAAAATAAACAAATTATAAAGGGCAAGGAAAAATGTATAAACAAGGAAAAAATGTAATCTTCATATAATCTTACTAACGAACTAAAAAATACTCTTTAAAAAAAAATAATAATTAAAGGGCAAGGAAAAAATGTAATCTTCATATAAATCTTACTAACGAACTAAAAAATATTTATTAAAAAAAAAAATAACAAATTTGTGATTCGAACCCTGGACCTACCGCGTGCCACGCGAACATCTTCTCTATCGTCTAACAAGTTCCTTGCTGACGCTGACTGACGATTCCAAAAGGATTTAATACTGTAAAATCTCATTAACTGGCATGCCCTCGGTATCTTAGAACGCAATAAAATTGCTAATCTCTTCCGTTACTTAAGAATTTTATGCAAACGGTTGACCGTATAATAAAGCTTTGTATGTCAACAATAAATTTGCATATTTTTCATAAAAAAATATCGTTTTTGCAATTATTGTATTTTATAACATAAAAAATGAAGTCTTAGGAAAAGAAAAAGGAAACTGTCAAGTTGGTTTCTGGATCATCTGTTTCCAATTTTTCAGGATTTTTTCATAAGAACCTACGCATAAATCCGATGTAGCATAAACATATAAAATAAACGTGTGCCTCTCAAATATGCATGCACGCCCGACATCCGAGGCTGCAGCACGTTTTATTTCTGACTCATGCAGCATCTTCTAACCAGATCATATGTGATCAAGCGAATTGACAATCGGTGCAAATAAAATACTACAAATATCAGGTCTATATAGTAGGAGTTGTGTTGTTAGCTGGATAGTGGCTGGGGTTATCTGGAAATAAGATTGCAATATTTTCCGTCAGTACAAAGTCCCGCAGGGCGACACCGTATCTGTTGGACCTATTATTATGCCAGGACGTATGTTTGGCATTCAGGTCCCCTGTTATACAAGCACTTTATTTGCTTGTATAATAGTGTAGAGTTTCTGTTCTGTGGTGTAGAGATCGTTATCAGAAATTCTATTTGTTGGTTCATTATAAGCGGCCACGATAACAGTGTTGTCGCACAATTTCATTGCAATGTTTTCTATCTTTTTCTGTTCTGTGTTTTCTATGCTACAATCACAGCATAAGAAAGCTGTGCTACAATTGTAGCTTGAGAGGGGGACGTGCGGTATACTCTTCTTAATGAGTATAGCCACACCTCCCCCCTCGGTTATTTATCTATCCTTCCTGTAAAAATCGAAATTTTTAATTTTAATATTATATATGTGATGCATTCATTTTTGTTTCAGTTGAAATAATAATACCAATTTTATGTTCATTTATAAAATGTTTAAGTTCATTTAATTTGTTATTGAATCCGTTACAGTTCCAATTTATAATTTTGAATTTTTAATATTAAATTTGGGTAGAATATTCGTGGCAAATTCTTGCATAGTTAATATTATTTGGCTTGGATCTGTAACGGATTCAAGCATTTTATTCAACGCAGCAATCGTTTTTATTGTTTCATTGAGATTGATTGGAGTATTTAATTTATTTAATTCTAACATTAAATTGTGAAAATCGTTATTGATGTTTGTGCCAGTTGCCTGGGTAGGATGTGATACGTCGTGTGCGCTTCTCGTGTCTTGTGGTTGGCTTTCTTGAACTTGTGGACTGGAAGGCGCTCGTTGGGTCCACGCATTGACGGACGGCATCGGGGCTGGTACTGGGACGTACACTTACCACCACAATGCTTACTTTGTGTGTGTGTGACGTGTCACTTTGGCACCCTTCAGTACTGTAACGGTACTTTGAACTTTTTTATTACGGTAACGGTCTCAAGCGCCAGTTCCTGTTTTAAAGTGTAGGAACACCACTTTATTCTATCAGCGGCGTGATAGAAGCTAGGGTAACTCAGTGAAGAAACGGACTGCTAGGTGGCCTGTGTGTGTGTGTGTGGTTGTCGTTTGCGTAGCAATGGACAACTTTACCTTACATGCCGAAAATAATTCTCGGTGTACAAGCAGATTTATACCTTTGTTTTAAATAAAAGGCAGAAGTTCAACTTCACTCATTCTATTTATTTAAGACTATACATATATGTACACAGGAGTTATGTTATAATGCAACGTAAATATTAACCCGCTATATTACAAGTAAGCAAAAAAAAGGAAATCAAGCAAAAGGTTATGTAATGCAAAAGCGGTGATCGTTTATATCAAGCACAGCTAAGTTACGAAAACTACTACTACCAAAGGTTTACTATCAGCATCTACAAAAGCAAGCAAGCGGTGATTCGAAATAAAGCACAGTTACGGCAGCTACTACTACTGGTATTTACAGCAAGCGGTTAATGACTCTAGTCACTAATGCTTAAGACGGTATTACGGCAGGCGGTCGGTGTAACAGGTATAGACAGTGGTAAGCGATATCGGAGTGCAAACAAAACACAAGTGCAGGTCAGTCCAGGGACAGACGGTATATGACTGTCCAATCGCGAGCGTGCTATATATTTAGATTAGCTATTAATGTCCCTTGTTAGGGCTTTCTGACTAGGTATTGCGAATGGAATGGTTGGTATATTACAGCCCGGGGCACCTAGTGAGATTCTTTTCAAAGATCAAGGTATAAAAATCTCACTGGTGTCACTTCGTGTGCACCCATTGAAATCCTTTTCAGAGATCGAGGTATAAAGATTTCACCGACGCCTTAATGCAACTAAGACTGAGATGGGACCAATGACTTCAGAAATAGGAAGTCATTGGATGGGACTCTCCTCAGATATCAAGGTAAGTCCTATCTTTACGTCAATATCAAATAAATATGACCACCGAATCCCGATGCATGTTTAACTATATAGCACAGCTGAATTTGCAAACTAGATTTAATTTTTGTTTAAAACGGTTTTAAAAGAAATATTATTACAAGTTGTCGTATACCAGGGCGTACCAAAGTGACGAAAAACCCATTTCGGTCTGGCTACCATCAAAATTAACGAAAAAAAAAAAACACTTCGTTACAGTACATACTGATGCGTGGGGGGTTCCCTGCGCTATGTATTTACATGGAGTTGATTCTGTGCTGATAGCAGCAGCAGCTTCCAATTATAGTTTATAGTCAATCGTCTCCTTCAGCGAACTGCTGCCGGTCAACCTCCCAACGGTTGTGTTCGCTAAACACATCCGCATTGTTTCATGTTTCTTGTATTCATAATATTAAATAATACATAGAATATAGAATTTATTGTTTATGTTCAAAGTGCATGTAAATATTAGGTTTAGATTTATTGTTCTAGCAGCCATAGATAACAGCAGTCAGAAATGGTTTCAAATTCTCCTCGACATGCGCAAAACGAAATTAGCTTTCCAGTAGACAATAATCGGGGATTCTAACTACTAGTTCACTGTTCCGGCAAGTCAACCGATTAGTTTCTAGCCGATTTCAAATGGTTTGAGGAATTCGCGGATTCTCCCTCAAGTTTTATGGTCGAAGGTATTCTCCACGGAATTTAGTCTGCATGCGCAGTGCAAATAGAAAATGTCATTTAAAACTATTTGAATGATAAACGAATTTGTGAATAACTAAACATTCTCTGGTAGCAATTTCTAGTTTACATAAAAATAGAAATAAGTCGTTCCATCTTTTAAAACTATTGCTTTGGGAAATTTAAACACAAATGATTCAAAATGATTGCAAGAACAGAGCTATAGGTTATGTTATTTATGCAGCGTAACGGTAAAACAACCTAGTTTAAGCTGGTGGTAGAAAGAACCCACCTAACTAATGTTTCATTAATGCATTCAATGGAAAATCTAAAAGATCGACAAAAATTCCTTTTAATGAGGGCTACCGTTTTTAGGCTCACCAGTTGGCTCCACTGGCGAATAAGGTAGTTGTCTAAAGTTATAGTTAGGCGCGGAATAAGTTTATAGGGTTTTATTTATAATTATTTTGTACATCAGTAAATAAAAAAACTTGTTAATTATGCCTCAGTGTTGTGCAGTTCCATTTAGTTCGGAAACAAAGGTTTCCGAGAGACAAAACTCGCCTAAACCAGTGGTTGATAGCGATTCGCAGGGATAACTTTATTCCGTCCAAACATTGGCGTGTTTGTAAGAATAAACATTTTAATCCTACGAATATGCGTTACAAAGAAGCCTACTACAGAAAATCGGAAGTAATAATCATGCACATTCGTTGTTTTCATCATGCTCATGCTTGATATAACCTAACTTTAATGACATAAGACACCTCTGATAGGCGAGTTTTGTCTCTCGGAAACATACTTCCGTCTTTTGTTTCCGAACAAAATGAAACTGCACAACACTGAGGTATAATTAACAAGTGAGGTACATTCACCGCTGCGGTGAAGATGCCATATAGATTTTCAAAAGACGGACAAAGTACATCGGATCAGTTCCAGAATGATTCCAATCGATTCCTTGGGTCCGATTACCTAGAAAACGATTTCCACAAGCCTCGCCCGCGCAAGGGTGACTTTGGATATCTTCGGACCGAGTTCGGTTTTTTCGGTTAAAAGTGCAGCCTGGGTACGTGTAAACTCCCTTGGAAATTGAATTTGTTTTTCAGTTCCTGCAATCGTTGTTAAACTTGCCTAGAACGCATTCGGGAATGATCGGAGCGGTTCGGAAATGCTCGGAATCGGTTCCTCGTATTCGGTTTTATTAAAAATGATACCCCGCAAGCCCCGTTTGCCTTCGGGTATCTTCGAGTGACTTCGGAAAGGTTGGGGTCCAGTTCGTGTTTTGCGGTTAAATCTGTAGCCTCGGTGGCTGTTGACACCCTTGAAACTCGTTTGCCCTTTTTAATTTCTTAAAACGCTATTAAAATTGCTTATAACGCCTTCGGGAATGATCGGAGCGGTTCGTGAATAGTCGGAATCGGATCCTTGTGATCAATTTTATTGAGTCTTATGCTAATATGCCTATATTTGTACCAATTCGGTCAATATTTGGGTCATTTATTGCATTTCCAAAAAAAAATCAAAATTCTTAATTTTTTTTGCCCCACTTCCCGTTTTCGGAACCGGCTTAAAATCAACACGCATATGTAAACCGTAAAGGTCTACCCCTGTTACAAATTTCAAGTCGATCGGTCAATATTTTGAACAGATATCGCATTTCAAAAAAAAAAAAAATAATAATTTGGCTTTTAGGCCGTTTTGCCCCACTTCGCGTTTTCGGAACAGGCTCCAAAACAATAGGCATATGTAGCCCTTAGAGGTCTACACCTGTTCAAAATTTGAGGTCGATCGGTTAATATTTAGGACAGTTATCGCATTTCAAAGGACGGTAAAAAAAATAGGTTGTTAATCAATAGGCATATGTAGACCATGGAAGTCTACCCCTGGTAAAAGTTTGAAGTCGATCGGTCAATATTTGGGACAGTTATCGCATTTCAAAGAAAAGTTTCCGGACTACCGGAGTTCCGGACTACCGGAGTTCCGGAGTTCCGGACAGACGGAAAGTTTCTGGAAATCTCGAGATTCGGATAGATCCCAAATTTGAGGTCGATCCGATCAGCCGTTCTCGGGATACGGGGGCCCAAAGTCGCCGAGCATAAATGTATATATAGATTTTTTTTTGAAAATCTATATAACAAGTTCTTTTATTTACTGGTGTTCGAAATAATTATAATAAAACCTTATAAACTTGTTGCTAACAATAATTTTTGACAGATACCTTACTCGCTAGTGGCGCAAACACATACTAGGTATGTGGGCGCAAACTGTAGCCCTCATTGTTTGACTTCTGTCTTGACAGTTGGAGTATTTATTTTTTGGGTATAATCACTTGCTCTCTTTTTCCTATGATCGCGTGAACATAATCCAGTCTCACGCCATTCCAACACCTTGTGTTAGATCCGAACCCACCTTTTGACGTATCGATACCACGAATTTCTCAATGATTATATTAAGAAATTCGTGATCGATACTAAATGTTTCGATCTGTATCAATCATAGACATATGTCTATGGTATCAATATGTAGCATCGAGTATCGATACAGGATCTCCCTCGAATTGGTCCGATTTCAAAATCCGAACGATCGACATTTACCTCTCTTTAGTAAGAATAGTAAACTTCTTGGACTTGTGTTACTATTGTTCTTTTCTCGGACTCTCGAATCCAGATCTAGCTTTCAGATCTAGCTTTATTTTTTATAATCTGTTATTTTAAATCGATTCTTAGAAATACTAGGTTTCAGGATCGATTCGGTAAAAATCGAAACTTTCGAGAATCGATTAAAAAAAATCGGTTCTTTTTTTTAAAAAAGATCGATCTTCAACAAAATCGATTAAAAATCGGCATCCCTATTGGCCATTCTGTATAGCCTAACTTTTCTGGTTGAGGTTTATACATTTAAATCTTTGTTGTTGTTTATTAATTATTGCCGTTCACTTCAACATTATGTGATATCGAAATAGTAGATGAGTAAGTATCACTTCAATTACCAACAATCAATGTCTCAGTATTGACAATTTTATATACATAAAACTGAGCTCGCAGGAATGTTTTTACATTAAAATTATTTATTAATTTTTGCCCTCAAAGCTTTAGTTTTTTGTTTAAAATTCGCGAATAAAATGTACTGGTCTGTAGCCTTCCTTATGACCGTTCTTTCGTTAGCTTGTCTTTTCCCTATATTGATCGATGCAGTTACTGATGAGGCACCTTCAATATTAAATGATTGAAACAGTGATTAGATAACAATGACTCGAATTCTGAAGATTGGGTATATCATATAATTGTATTCTCTTTGTATGTCCCCTATATTTATCATGTATTTTAAACTATATAAATTGCATTTTGCTAAAGTAAATATATGGTTTTTATTGTTTTTAAGAGAGGTCAATAAGACGAATTAAATACTATTTATATCTCAATAATAAACGTTTTGTCAGAAATTACGTTTTGAAAATAAGCTCCTCATATATTCTTTACAACCCTAGATTTTTGAAAATTTCTAGTCGATCTTGTTTCATTGGGTAACAACAGGTTATAACATTTTGGTGATAATTGACAAAGCATTGCTTAATATGTTTTTGACTAGGGGAAATTTTGATGTGGATAGTGTATACACCACTGCACTAGTAAGTAGTTTAATGGTTTGAAATATTTTATAATTTACCAAAAACCACTCTTCTCCACAGAAAGTTTCTTATTGCTTTTTAATGTTTTAATGGTGAGCTAATGAGTTAAAGTATTTATATTGGTTATTATCAGTCAGTAAACAGTGATAAAGTATAAAAGGTTATTAGTTCATCATCTTCACTGCCCATTAGAATTTCCCAAACGATTAAAATTATTAAATGAGAATATATTTCTGCAGTGGTTTTTTCAAGTAAAATGGAAAAGTATACATATTCACCCGATAACTCTGAAGATTCGGATTCAAACGTAAGTTACTTTGATATTTTTTTTAATTGTATTTAGTTTGGTATTTATAAATAGGGTTGCCACCTTTGAACTAATCTAACTGGGAGAATGACATAAAAAATAAAGTTTATTAAAGAGTTTACATTAGGAAAAATCTTGCCAAAAATAATTTATTTATAAAAAAGGAAATTCACAGTCAAGAAAGAACTAATGAATTTCTCTGGTATTATGTAATAATGTTACAAATGTTATGTGTATTACATTGTATATTATACAGTGTGATGCACATAACATGTTATGTGTATTACACTATATTATACAGTGTGCTGTATATAACATTTTCGGTCTTTATTATTTATTACTGAGGTGCAAAAACTAGGTTAACCCTAGTAATCTAATCTGTATCTACATTGAAATTGAATATGAAGTAAAAAAATATAAACAGAAAACAAAACCTATTGTGTGATTGTCTATTTTCTACTTATTTTATTATGTGTTATAAAAACTTGTACAATAGGGTCCATGTTGTATAATCAGTTCTTATTTTGGCAAGTAATAAAACGATAACCCCTGGTTAAGAGATCTTAAGGGAGTTTTAGTGACATGGAAATGTATTACAAACAAAACATAAAATTAGGTTTAATGGCTATCGTATTTATATCTGGATTTAAGTTTTAATGATATTGCTGGTAATATGTCTTGTCACTAGAACTCCCTTTAAGTTAAAGGTTCCTTTAAAATGTTGCTAATACGGGGGTTAGTGTATTAATGATTATTAAAAGTTACTCTTCGTTCGATAATGTATTATATATTGTAAAAATTTATATAATTCAACTCGTATTTTCGCAAGTAATACATGAAGTGTATTCATGATTAACGAAAATCAAATTCATTTGATTATGTGAAACAATATGTATTTCATGGGTCATGTCCAGAGAGGCGGCAACCCTATTTATAGTGGTACTCATAGAAAATATTTAATTTATGAGGTCTCTAGAATTTGCTCTTTATGCTATTTTTATTTAGAAATTGGAATACATTGTTTATAGCTGATAACTGTGGTCAAAAAGTATATTTTTTTTATTGGAACAAACCTTTGATACATATGTATAATTAACAATATTGCAACAATCTCCTAGAACCTAGATAGACATAAATACTATATTAGAGAGATTCTGTAAACAGGAGGTGTGGCCCGAGCAGATATCCTTTCATTAGTTTATTGTAAATATTAAAGGGTGGCTTATCCCAATACCTTCTTTGGTCCTTGGTCATATTTATTCCTTACTTTTTGGATTAAGTTGATAAGAGTTTTAATAAGAACAACTTCTATGGTTTGCAGGATCTCTACAAAAATATCATGATATAACTGGATAAGTTATGTATTTATATTACCAATATGTGTAGGTAATTTGTTGATGTACCTTGATGGGTAGGTAGGTAACTCATGGCTGGGGCGGAAGTGCTCAACGTATGTAATAAATAGAATAACCAGAAAATAAATTTCTTTCACAAAAATTTATTAATATTACAGATAGAAAAGAAAGAGGTGCATTGTGAATCAACTCTCCGACCAATACTAAACACAAATATTCTTTTAAATTTAGTCTGCATCACATAGTAAAATCTGAATGTACAGTTTTCGTTTTCACTGTTGACTCTTTCATTAAAGACCTGAGACTTCTCCAATATAATATTTCCAGGTCACGGATACCAGTGTGAACACATGCAGGGATGGGCCTCTCTCCAGGCATCGGTGATTGGCCCTGGTAAGGGAAATGTGCCTACCGAATAAGGGACAATATACAGGGTGTTTTAGATTTAAAGTGACATAGTGTAATGGGAAATAGAGTACACTTAGTTGAGTTCAAAACGTTCCCAAACTTACCCTTGAATGTTAACTGTTTTTGAGATACAGGGCGTTTTATGGTTTTTAAGTAAAACCGTAGTCGGTCATATTTCTGGAATTGCTTTAAATATTTTGATACAATTTGGAACATATATTGTATTATTTTAGTTCAACAAAAGTATAGTTCACTTTGAACAAATTCCAGGATCAGACTAAATTTTTATAATATTGCTCCCAATGCTATTAACATCACCCTGTGTGTCATTTTTTGGTAAATATTTTTAAACATTTAACAAGTCTAGTGTTTAAAATAATGTCATGATATTTGATGGCACGTTTAAGGTTAATCTCCAAAATTTTTTTAAAAATATTGATTAACCAAATTTTAAAGTTCTATAAATAAGGCTAACTAGCTGAGGTCACTGTTTTACAGCATTTTAAGCATTTTAAGTTTTTTGGACACGAAATACACATTTATTGAAAAATTAATGGTTCATAGAGGACTGGACCACTTAAAATTCCTCATTTAAATTTGTTATTTACATTATATAAATCATTTTTTGAAATACAATAAGAGACTGAAAAGTTAATATTGATAAGAAGAGTTTATATTTGTTTTCTTTTTTTTAAGCAGCGTTTGTAAGCTTTTTTAAGTTTATAATTCGAATTCAAATTATGTAAATCCCATTGCTTTTATTAAAAAAAAAAATAATGCTAATAATAATGAGGCTTGTATTAATAAACAAAATTAAAATCAGTATAATGTTAAAAGATGAGTAATTTTATTTTGACAAGTCAAAATGGATATTATTAAGCATCAAATTACAACACAACTAAAAGTAAAAACAAATTAATTAACAGAACGATGAAATTAATTAAAATTACAATAGATTTTCAAGATAACCACCCTCATACATTTTTGAGAATGTTTTAAAACGTTTTTTTTACTCACCTGTCAATCATTTTGAGATTAATTTTAATGTTATCACAACATTAATAATTTTTTCTAGTAAGTGTTCCTGTGTATCTTGAATTCTTCGTTGTACACCTCTAACTTGAGGCCCCATAAAAATCTTTAACCGGTACAGAAAAATGGGGTCCAGCTCCATCATACTGAAACCACATGCTCCTAGTATTAATACCTTGTAATAAATGTGGCAAAATGTCTAAGAAAATTTAAATAAACTTCATCAGCTAACTTTCCTCACAGCTCTATTAAGTGGTTTAGATAATATTTTTTTTGTATGGTTTTTGCAACGGAAATAGGAGAAGAGTGAAGTTATTTTCCAATCACCATATACCAAATCATATGACATTTTTAAAGGTATTCCAATTTAGTAATGAACATGGAAATTTTTTTATTACCTATTGTATTTAAAAAATGATGTACATAATGTGAATAACAATTTTAAATAAAATGTTTAACCACGGAATTTTAAGAGAGTCCAGCCCTGTACATACCAATAATTTTTCAGTAAACGTGTATTTTTTAGCCAAAAAAATGAAAACGCCTAATTAATATAGGGTATTTAAGGAAAATCAATAAAATAGTGACGTTAGCTAGTTGATATCCTTATTTGTAGAATTTAAAATTTGGTCAATCAATATTTTTAAAAATTTATTGGAGAATAACCATAAACGTGCCCTCAAATATTATGACATTACTTTATACACCAGTCCATTGACTTTTTAAACGTTTATAACAATTACCAGAAAATTATGTTATTATCGGTATCAAGGTCAACATTATGAAAATTAATTCTGGTTCTGAAATTTTTCCAAAATAAACTATGCTATCGATTGGACTAAATATATTTAATAGTTGTACCAAATTTTATCCAAATACATACTTACAGCCGTTCCAGAAATATGGCCAACTACATTTTTAGTCAAAATCCATAAAACGGTTAACATTCAAAGGCAAGTTTGGGGTGTTTTGAACTCGACTAAGTGTGCTACCTCCTATAACACTATGTCACAACACCCTGTATATATACACGGTGGGCCAAAAGTAACAACATCCTTTTTATAAGGAAGTATAGTAATCGTGATTTTTTTTCGACCTCGAGATTTTGATTGATATATACGTTTTGAACCCTCCTGAATGCATTCTGACTATTTTCCGAATGATGTGTGTCGGTGCGTGCGTGCGTGTGTGCGTCCGTCCGCCGTAACTCAAAAAATACTAATGGGAGACTTCCCAAATTTGGCAGTTAAGATTGTCAATAACATTTTAGGTTACACATTAAATTTGGTGAATGTGGTACCACCAGAAGAGACATATTGAATGAAAGAAGAAAAAAGGTACAATTTCAGGAAAAAATGTAAAAAAAAATTATTGCATTTCTGGATGAATCTCGACGAATTATAATGAAAAAACATAACTTTATGAAAAAAAATCTATCCGCATGTCTGTAGTATCGCGATAGCAACCACAGTTTTTGAGATAAAGCTTTCAAATTTGGTATACTTTTTCTAAAGACCAAAGACAATGAAAAATTCAGTAATGAGAAAAATTGGTCAGCTGAAAAGGGGTCTACGGGACCCAAACTTTTTTATATTTGACTTTACAAAAAAATATATTCTTGATGAAAGATTATAAATTATGTCTACTATATCAAGCGAATAAAATATATTTTCCAAGTACTTAAATAAAGCTGATGTAAAATGAAATATTTTACACATTTGGCCTCATAAAATGGGGTTAGGATAAATTTAACAGTTTGACATTTGAAAGGTCTAATTTAGTTACAAAAATGTCAATGTCAATAACAAAAAATTATAAAAATATATGACATGAATTATTATTGACAGTGTCGAATGACGCTGATAAATTAATTATCTGAAAATTTTAATGAAACATATTAAGTACGCTTTTAAAATTTAATTGAGGTAAGTGAAGAATTAAATGAATGATTTTTTTTAGATCAGGATGATATTT
>JANEYF010001072.1:0-28278 GCA_029963845.1 Rhamnusium bicolor
CGGCCGGCATTTGTCAGGCAGAGTTGCCTCTGCCTGTCCAGGGTGCACCAGCGTGGAGGTTGCCGGTCCTTTGCACCCCTTATTATTATTTTTTTTTTGCGGTTTCCCGATGCCGGTCAGTCCTCCCGTGGCCTCCGACGCCTCACGGGAGTCGCGCCGGCGCATCAACTACAGCCACTCCCCGGATCCCGCAGGGTTAGTGACTGTAGATACCAGAATCGTGTGCCCTAAGCAGACGGAGAGAACCCAGAATGACCGCCTTCTGCATTTGACCTGCCAACCACTCGGCTGGTTTTTGGCAGGCCGGTATGATCTTCAGTTCCGAGAGCAGCGTAGGCTTTATCCCTCCGAGTACACCGATAATAAGGACGACCATTTTGATCGTTATTATTATTATTATTATTATTATTATTATTATCTCAGTCTTGACGTGTCAATATTATGTAGCCAATTAATATTAATAATCCCAATACACAACAAAATTTTAGCAAAAATTTGTGATAAGAGTTGTCCCATTTTTTATTGGCGCAACTGTATTTACATATTTGTAAGTAGATACACTGTGTCAGAAATTACAATTTATTTTATTATTATTATGTCACACATTTTGCGCAATATAGTATTCGGATTAAAATCTGTCTGAGATGATATCCAAATTCCCTATGTCTAATTATGAATAAATATTCAAATCATGAACTGACCGATATGCATTTAATATATGGTGCAGCTGATGGAACTGGGCGTGAGACAGCAAGATTATACCAGGAACGTTTTCCAAATCGGTGACAACCTCATATTTTCTCCAGGGTTCCCCTCCTTTTACAAGAAACTGGGTTTCTAATTAAATGTACGCCCCCAGGTAGAATTAGATAAAAAAGAACACCAAGTTTCAAAGAGGAGATATTGGCAGAGCCGTCGAGACCCAGAGCGGGTCCCTGTCAAGCGCTTTTACCAGGCCCCCTCACATTTTTAAATAGTGTTGTTTTAAAGAGTACAGGGTTCAGACTTTATGTAGCTGAAAAAAATTTCCTGAATTTTTCAGATTTTCCATAAAAAAAATTTGTTTTCTCATGATTTTTAATATGAAATTACATAATTTTAGATCATTTATTTTCTATTTTTTTTATGTACTGATTTTTAATTTGATAAAGAAATACCTCATTTCTTATATTGTATTTAGTAGTATGAGTGTTGCAGAGCATATTACATTAGATATTATTAAACTAAACACAATAACGTCAAAAAAAATATATATATTTTTTATTAGGAAACATATCTAAAATAGTAACAAAATCTGCGACTGTCAGTGCATATAGAAATCAGATTTCTTTTATTATACGAACACACAGTTCAAAAACATGAACAATTTAAAAATAAATCCCTTCACATAAATATTTAAATATATAACAAAATAGTTGAGATGACTACATATCTTTGGAATAAAATAAGGCACATTAAAATTGATGAGTAAAAATTTAGGGAATATATATATTTTCTGAATTTAGGGATGTGCGAAATGGTACGATATTTTCGGGTACCGTTATTTTTCTTTCCGATTCTTGATATTTTGCACTGTTTACGCAGTGCGGTACGATAAGGTACATTTTGGGTACCTACCGCATCAATGTCGACAAGTATTTTAGTGAAATTGATTGGATGCTCATGGCATGTGGCGGTACTACCTAAAATAGAAGTAGTGTCTGTATGTATGTAATATACGTTTATGTTTGTTAAAAGAGTTTAGAGTTTTGACTTTTATTTTTACATCTTTGTATTTATTAATATTTTCATGTTGGTGGCAAGTTTTATATTTTATAATGTTGGCAATAAAGAAAATTTTAAAAACTCTTTCAATAAATGCCAGATCGGATGTGAACTGGTACTTCGTGTATCGGTACTTTTCCGGTCGATATTGTCCCCAACCGGCAATTTTTAATCGATACGATACAATAAGCGATACCTGTACTTTTTAATGTATCGCACATCCCTACCTCAATTTAATAGTCACCTATCAATTTTACATTTCTCGTAATTGCGTTGTCTGAGATTTTAGCTTTCTTTTTCTCTAATACTGAAATTTAACTCACAGTAGCATTTTGTTTAATACGGGAATCTCGTCATTTTCAATTTTCATACAATCCACGCGTACTCGAATGTATCTTTTTTTGTTTTTTATGTATTATATACACATATGTCACTTGCTAATCAAATCAGCTGTTTATTAGGCGCAGGAATTCGGTTATGCGCGATTATTATTCGAACGAAGCTAATCGCGTGGCAGAGGGTAAATTGTTTTTTAATTTTTTTTTAAATTAAAATTGCAGTTAAAAAAAACAAATAAAAATAATAGTAAAAACATTGGAAACCCGTAGGCAGTTTATCGTTTTCCAGATTGTTGCGCAAAATTCCCCGATTTTTGACGAAATTTATCAAATTCCCTGATATTTCCATGATTTTTTAAGACATTTCAAATTCCCTGATTTTTCCAGGTTCTTCAGGTTTTCCATATGAATCCAGACCCTGGAGTAGATATACAATTTTTATATACCTATGGTGCCTATATTATTTAAATTACTCAAACAAATGAAAATATTTATTAAAACTAAAACATAACAAGTAGAAACTTATCTCAGTCACAAATAAAGTGAACAAATTAAAACAAAACACTAAACACAACAAAATTCTGTCTAAAAACTATGGCTGGATAATATACAAGGTGAGTTAGTTTTTTGTAGACAAACTTTAACAGGAGATAGAACACATGTTTTTAAAAAGAAAAGTTCCTATAAACATATATCGTAGAACGCTTCGTTTCCGAGATACAGGGTGTTGAATATAATTTTTTTTTCTCGAATTTTCATTATCTTATAAACGAATGCTTAGATTTTTTCCATGTTTGAGGGATAATGCCTATTAATTAAGGGGCATAAAACAAGCGATAAGAATGGTCAAAAACTTGCACAGTGGCGGAGTGGAGGGGGTGCTCAACCCCTTTTTTTAAACAGAACTTCTACACCAATGACTATTTTTTTAAAAAAACTGTTATTTTCATTATCTACATACAGTTTAACAAAAATAATGTCCCTTCTTCTATTTCGAAATTCCTGTGCGTTTCCGAGTTATTTTGATTTTTAGTGTTTGATGTGGTACTAAATTTAGACAAACTTTAACAGGATATATAACACATGTTTTTAAAAAGAAAAGTTCCTATAAACATATGTTGTAGAACGCTTCGTTTCCGAGATACAGGGTGTTGAATATAATTTTTTTTTTTTTCGAATTTTTTGAGTATGTATTTGTATGTATTGTATTTGAGTATGGCTTGATATAACAAATATTTATTTTGACTACATTGGAAAGAGATAAAGAATAAGAGATTTCGGCTTTTTAGAATCCTTAACAAACCATATTTAGGTAGGTTTCATTGAAAGAATTAAATATTTAGCCGATAATTGATAATAAATAAATTACTTAATTTAGTACCACATCATACACTAAAAATCAAAATAACTCGGAAACGCACAGGAATTTCGAAATAGAAGAAGGGACATTATTTTTGTTAAACTGTATGTAGATAATGAAAATAACAGTTTTTTTAAAAAATAGTCATTGGTGTAGAAGTTCTGTTTAAAAAAGGGGTTGAGCACCCCCTCAACTCCGCCACTGTGCAAGTTTTTGACCATTCTTATCGCTTGTTTTATGCCCCTTAATTAATAGGCATTATCCCCCAAACATGGAAAAAATCTAAGCATTCGTTTATAAGTTATAATGAAAATTCGAGAAAAAAAAATTATATTCAACACCCTGTATCTCGGAAACGAAGTGTTCTACGACATATGTTTATAGGAACTTTTCTTTTTTAAAAACATGTGTTCTATCTCCTGTTAAAGTTTGTCTACAAAAAACTGACTCACCCTGTATTTTTTAAATTTAAATTCTAAATTAATGCTTTTCGAGCTTTGCAACAGCAAAAAGTTCAACAGGGTGAAAATCAGTTTTCCTTGCCAAAACTGTTTCCTCTGCTAATGTTTCTAAACTTGTCAACCCTCTGACACATAATAGGTCTAAACATTCTTTATTTGTCCTAGCATACTAAAACTGCCACAGTGTCTGGTGGAGTACAAAATAAACAGAGCCATGCCACAACGCTCGGAAACACTGGGCTCAATTTTTGTTTCATCAACTTAGGAGACAGGCATTCTGTCCGAAATTTGCATCATGAATTTTCCATAAATGATGCAAATCTTCTGACAACTGAAAACTTAAAAGTCTGGATTGTATTGTCATGTATTGTGTACACAGCGTAATAGCACTTCCTCTAATGTGGGGAAGCCTATATTTTCACTCTTATACTCCCATAACTATATAATGACCACAAATTTCTTACCGCTTCACACAGCGTTTACATATTAACGATAATGTTATCCAGAAATACATTAAAAATTTAGCACCTAAATACAGGAGTTGGTATTTTTTCTAACATACATGAGATAGCAATATCATGAAATTTTTAATACAGCCAGATGGGCCATGAGCCCCTTGATTGCTTTCGGGTCCCGGTAATTTGTGCCGGCTGTTCCCCCTCTCGACAGATCTGAATATTGGAGAATATAGCAGAAAACTCATCGGCCAGGACCTGTGTTATAGCTCACACTCTCAACGTTGCTTATCCTTCTGTTTGGAGAGTACTCAAGGAACATCAACCCTATACATACCACATCCAAATGGTACAATGTCTAAAATTTCAGGACTTTGCACGTCAAGTTGGTTTGTGATGTGAATTAATCTAATGCCACGCCGTATTTTTGCTTAAGTGTGATGTTTTTGGATGAATCTTGTTTCACTAGAGATGGTCTGTTCAATATTTTCGTCAATATCTGGTAGATTAGATAGTTCCATCTAATCGGATCCCACATTTTCCCACCACACCTCAATGGTGAAATCTATCTTGAATTTCTTTTCAACACTTTCAATTTTGTTGAATAATATTCCTACGAACATTGGAGCTCGAATGATATTTTAGCAGGATGGCATGCCACCCCATTTTTCAGCTCAAGTCCGAACTGTCCTGAATGACACATATCCAGATGCATGGATAGAATGCAGTGATACTTTTCTGTGGCCCCCACGGTCACCGAATTTGACGTCTTTTGATTATCATTTCTGGGGACATGTAAAAAGTTAAGTTTATGCTATCCCAGTGTCTGATTGGGAAGAATTTTCGATTTTCACCGCGTTTGAAGAAATGCGACAGATGTCTGAAATCAATGATAAGACGATGTAGAGCCTGTATTGAAACGAATGGCAGACAATTTGAACGCCTTTTATAAATTGATTCAATTTTTGTTCCAATTCCATTGTGATTTTTAATAACGACAATAAATTTTTATTTTTTTCCTGAATTACCATATTTTTTATCAAATTAAACCCCCTTTTTTTTTACTTTTATAGACATTTACTGTAGTCGCTGAGGGATTAAAGCAAAATAATCCAAGATTCGCTGCTATCGGTGCTCATGACGTTCAAATGATTTTTTAATTTTTACTCATGATTGGTATGATGTACGAAAAAAACTGAGGGGGACAAAAGTTTTAGTTATAGATAGTTCATTCAAATCAACAAAACAAAAATCCGTTCGGTTGCAAATAACTTTTATGTAAGATTATATCACCCCAAACCACCCTAACTCCGACATCATCAATTAGTTTTTGATAAAACTTTTCGTGTACTATAAAAACAATTTTCCCTGCCAAGTTTGAAGTCGGTACTCTCAACCATCACAGAGTAATTACTTAAAAAACCTTCAAAGCATCATAGAGAGCTTATGAAGCATTATAGAAAAATTGTTGTTTTTTGCTTTTTTTGATGAGAGAAATCGTCCCTCGTTTGTCGTGACATCATTGAAACATCCTCTATATGTGTATGTATGTGTGTCTTGGTCGCATAAAGAGAAATGCAATAAAAATGTTTCAATTCTAGTAAATCATAAGGGTAATACAAGGAGAAAATATATAATTGAAAAATAAATAAGCACTGTTTTATCAACAGGAATAAAACATATATCAACTTATTATAAATAACAATTTATTATGAAATAAATAAAAGAAAATTAGAATAAAACATACCTACTCATAATTTATCGACTACTATTTCAGTAACAGAAAGATGATAGCGGGTGCAAGATATTTTTGCACTGTACCTGAGGTAAGCACATTGAACAAATAATTTTTTTTGGCGGTTTCCCAAAGGGGATAGTTCTACCATGACTCTCATTCACATTTGCCAGGTGGACAACGTATAGACTGCAACAAGCGGCCATTAATATGCCCCACAGACTAGTATCATGGAGTGGAACAGGTTGCTGGATGACAGAGTCACAGCATCCTGGGAATGCCCTCGGATACTATGCCTACCATGACGCGCTGACTTTCAACATCCTTTTTCCTGTAAAAGATGAGTGGGATCAGAATAAAGCTGATCTACTGAGAGCAGCAGTTGTTCAGTTACAGACGGCTTCAAAACTCCCGAGGGAACAGGAGCCGGATTACATATCGACAGACCAAGGGTGAGGATATCCTCAAGTCTAGGTACTAATGCAACTATTTTTTAGGCCAAGGATCATGTCATTGAACTGTATGTGCGAAGGCTGGAATGTATGCATCTTACACGCAGATCAATAAAAATTTTCTCAGATAGCCAAGCAGCTATAAAAGCTCTTGGCTCCTACCGGTTCCAAAATGGTATGGAACTGTCAGAAGGCTCTAAATCGTTTGAGTAAAAACGACAAAGTGACTCTGGTCTGGATACCCGGCCACTCTAGTATGGAAGGTAACGAAATAGCCAACTCGTTGGCCAGAGAAGGAGCGGGATCACGAATCATCGGACTAAAACCGATATATGGCATATCTTCAAGTACTGCTAAGATGGCTATCTCAACCTGGGCTGAAAGTAAAACTATCCAGTATTGGCAGGAGTTAACAGTTAAACCGTATAAACCTGAAAACCCTTACAGGCCTAGATACCAGGCACTGCCGACTAAACTATCATCCGCTGTGGAGAGGATCCAATTCTCAATATTTGGCAAGGGGCAAGTGCTGCCAGAGGTACTGGACACACTCACCCAATAAAATTAGCAGTTTTATTGAGAGATTGAACTTATTGGGTGAAATATAATTAGGAGTGACCACAATAGGCCTGCTGATGGCCACAGTGGAGAGTCCACAAGGATCCATCCACGACAACCTAACTTAACCCATTTATGTGGAAAATGTGCCAGCAAATTAACTACCGCCACACCCCACATCCCACAAGATTAGCAGCTGTAGATTCTAGAATCATGCAGACTCAGAGAACTTAGATTGATCGCCTTCTGTATTTGGCAGAATGGTCTTCATTACCAAAAGCAGTGTAGGTTCTATGCCTCCGAACTCCGCGATTATTAGGACAACCATTATTATAATTAATACATTTATACAGAATTATTTTAAAATGAAAACCGTAAATATTTGTGAGAATATGACTTCTTTTTTTATAATCATAATATACTTCTCAAAGGAGCTCTCTGTCTTTTCAAATAAGGGAGATACCAATGATGAACCTGTAATTTGGCATGTGTAAAATACAGAAGTGGGTTGGACTTTGGTGTGAAGAAGACACTGACGTAATTTTCCATGAAACGCCAAAATACCATATAGTGCACTCGATGTGTTTCACCAACCAAGATGATATTATCTGGAGATAATGTTTAATCATAAGTTGTGTTGTGTTTCGTGGAAAACTACGCAAGTGTTATGTGTAAAGTAATTGTCATAAATGGTATTTTTCACCCTCGACAACTGAGACTGCAACAATCTCTAATGTACTAAATTAAATATGTTTCTCTTTTTTTCAGGAAATACTGTTGAGGAGCAAAATGAACATTATGAGTATCTGACAGTAGGAAAAGGGCGCAACAGAAAAGTGGTGCAAGCTGAGGTACAGACAGTTCCCATTTTAAAGAAGACTCAGAACACAGATGCAGAGAAAATTAAAACACATGCCGATTATGCCTTCGCTTCCATTTGGGAGATGTACGATACTTTCCAAGAGACATTGGGCGAGGGAGGTGAAGATAGTGAAGATTCGGATTCGAGTGACATAAAACATCACAAACTAGATGATATAACTTCTCTTGATAGTTATCGTATATCCCCAGATGAAAAACAATTAAACAAGTTAATGAAGAATCCAAGATTTTTAGAAGCTGTTTGTGTTATCGAAAGGTTACTTGCTAACAACTGTTATAATGAACAACAAAAAAGATTTAGAGGCTTATCTGACCCATATGTTTTTAGAGAAGATATAGAATATAAGTATAAATTGAACCTACTCTGGACATTTGCTAACTCTAGCACACAAGGTATCTCAAGATAACTAAAACATTATTTACCTAGTTTTTTGAGCCCTGTTTTACTTATGTTACCTTTTTTTTTAATCACATCACTGATGCTAATCACTAATGCCAGGAGATAAGCTCATCGGTCCTTAATGTAAACAATCCCTAACCTGGACATTTCGACTGCAAATAAATTTAAATGATAATTTCAGAAACATTATTTAATTTTAAGATTTGTTGATTAAATTTTTTTCTGCTAAAGCAAAATAGGTTTTCAAACTCAGACAAAAGTAAGTGTTTTTAACGATATATGCGAATTTATTTCCATAGGCAACAATAAAAAATTAAAACAAAGGTTTTTATCGACATATCGATATTGGAGGTTCATAAATCTATTGTTTTTAAAAATAAATATAACGTATCACATTTTTGAAAAAAAAAAGAGGAAACTTTATGAACCTAGGAAAAATACAGGGTGTTCCATTTGAAACAACAAAGTTGTCCTATATCTGAAATATGATTATTTTGTGTCCGGTATACAGAATGGGGACCGTAAGCAAGGTAAATGGGAAAAACCAAATGTGTAGAACAAGGACTTCACACAATACGCATATGAACAAACAAACAAGCGGTGGGTATGAATATCGCCAGCTTCTGATTATGGAATCCTGTTACCACTAATTCAAACTTCGTTATTTACTATCAGTTTCTCTGTCCTTTTCTAACACGTATTATATGAGAGCAATCTGTCCTTGTTCTACACATTTGGTTTTTTCCCATTTACCTTGCTTACGGTCCCCAGACTGTATATGGTTGTAACAATAAAATGAAGGTCAGTCCAAATTAATCTGTGAAAAGTGCATCTTGATGGCATTTTCGCAATTATTCCAGATTAAATGAGTCAAAATATAGCTGGTCACCCTATGTGTATTGAATTGTTACAACAAATTATGTATAGTCTGTATCTCGAGAAACACATATTACCAGTGATATTAGTAACATGGAAATTACAAGAATATCATATCTCCTCATTTTAAGTATAGTGGTACAATTGTTTATTTACTTAATAAGGCAGACTTACACATGTTAAAAAAACTGCAAACTCTTGCAATGAGAGTGATATTGAAGTGTAATATAATAGATATACACCAATTACACTAATGTTAGAAATTTTACAATTTATGTCTGTTAAGCAAAGAATATATTATAACAATAATATTTATATTTACAATTAGAGAAGGGTTGTTATTCAAATACTTAAATAAACAAATTGAATATGTTCATGAAAAACATGTCCCAGATATCCAACAAAAAAAAAAAAAAAAAAAAAAAGATTTTTACATTAAATTTAAACAGAAAAGTTACTCAGAAAGTTATTTATATTTCAATGGTTTAAAAATGTTAAATGCCCTACCAGCTGATATAAATTGATAAAAAATATAAATCAGTGAATACATAATAAAGATTAATTTTTAATGTGATACATATATGTATAAAGGGTGGGGCAATAGTGCGTCCGACTTCGATATGTCGAATTCTATGATAGCTAGAAACTTGAGTTAAAAACATAAATAAACTAAGACAAAAAAGTCTATAACTGGAAATTATTTTCGAATATACAGGATGAACCAAGACGATTCTACAGGGTCAACTAACATTTTTTTTAAATGGAATGCCATGTATCTCAGAAAATTGTTTGAAACCTTTTTGTGGCCTCCTTCCACTCCTGTATTATTATTGACTCTCTCTCAACCAGTTGGATGTAATGATTTTTTTGTTGTTGAAATTATGCCATTTACACGTGTATATTAAAAAAATCACTACAGTCACAATTATCGATTTTAAGAAAAAATATGTTAGTACCAGTTATGAGACATCTGTGTGATGACACCGCCATTTTCAGTTCCTAAAAGTATATAAAATTATTTTTAAATTTACAACTATTTGAACTGAATTTTCTCAATTTTTTCAAATGGAACATCCTATATATTTTTGGACGATGTGAGGTAGAATTAAAAAACAAAAATTTTTTCTGCATACATCCCTATGGCTATTTGTAACCATTTTCAATTTATTGAACAATAACTGCAAAATTCAGCAATAAAAATTAAAAACATATATATATATATTTTTGTAATTCAAAAGAAGGTATTATAAAAAGTGCTCCACATGTTGCATTTTGTTTGACACACATTTCTATGCGTCTTTGGAATGAGGTTTCTACTGTTCATAACATTGTCGGAGTGATTTCCCGGATTTATTCTACAATGGTGCTATAATAGTTTGTAAGGTGTGCGAGACAGACCTGATGTGCTGGGACAAACGTGATTGTAAACGTCACGTAAATTCTGTGCAACATAAAACTAAAAAAATGGCATGCCTTCGACAACATAGTTTATGTTCGATTTGCTTTTAATGCTGATTGCCTGTGATGTTCTGCTGCACATACTCGATAAACAACCTTTTCAGGTTGGAATAAATACAATCCCAAGGTGACGGTACCAAGTCGCAAAACGTTGCATAACTATGTACCAACTGTAAGCGAAGACATTAGGTACGTTCTTTCTAACTGAGGTCTCAGTTGATCTAAGTTGTTTTATGGTCGTGGAGGCTATATCATATAAAATTGTGCTTTTATTTCTGCAGTGTAACCGTAAAACTACTTAGATTAGCTGAGATCTTAGAAAGAACGCACCTATTGTAAATAAGATCAAATATATACAAAAAAATACACGGCTGGCTGTGGTTATGTGTTGACGAGATGACATATTGTAGAAAAAATTCTATTTTAAATGTTATAGTACGTGTACTGTACCCTCTTAAACCGACATTTCCACTGTTATTAGCTAGCAAAAGACTAACTGAGTGTACTGGCCAAACAATTACGCGGGTGGTGCTGGAGATGTTAGAAAAATTGGACCTGTAAAAAAAGTCAAGTGTTGATGTTTGTGACCTCAGTGCGTTTGGTAGGCCGTTCTCTTCAAAAAACACGGTTGTAGGTTGGTAAATGTTACGTGTAAAGTGCATGCTTTGCACCTTCTACCAGAAACTATTTGACAAGGTTTTCCAGAGGTAATAGCATTAATAACAAGTACAAAAAAAGTGTTTCTTAAATCTCCTAAATGTCTTCGTGCGTTTTATAGCATACATGATGCCACAAAGTTTGTACAAATCTTTTCCAGTTTGTGATAACCAAGCTAGTTAAGAGGGTAAGTTGTGCATACATTGTTATAAATTGTAACAGTTTATTGCTTTTATTACTGTTTAATTTCTTTTATTACATTTATTATGATGCGTACACCTATGTCCTGCGGCGCATTTTTGCCAACTCTACTTATTATAATACCTTCTCTTGGATTATTTGAAAAAAACCCTCATTTTTAGTTTATATTGCTGAATTTTGCAGTTATTGTTCAATAAATTGAAAATGGCCACAAAATGTATGTACAAAAAATGTTCGTTTTTCAATCCAACGTCCAAAAATATACATTTAAAAAAATTGAGAAAATTCAGTTCAAACAGTTGTGAATTTAAAAATCCTTTTTGGCTACCCTGTATACCTTTAGGAAGTGAAAATGGTTGAGTGTCATCACACAGATGTCTCGTAACTGGTACTAATATATTTTTTCTTAAAATCGATAGTTGTGATTGTAATGATATTTTTAATATACATGTGTAAATTGTATAATTTCAACAAAAAAATCGTTACATCCATGTGGTTGAGAGAAAGTCTATAATAATACAGGAGTGAAAGGAGGCCACAAAGAGGTTTTAAAAAAATGTTCTGATATACATGCCAATTTACTTGACCCTGTGGAATCGTCTTGGCTCACCCTGTGTATTTGAATACAATTTCCGATTATAGACTTTTTGTCTAGTTTACTTATGTTTTTAAATCAAGTTTCTAGCTATTATAGAACTCGAGATATTGAAGTCAGACGCACTATTGCCCCACCCTGTATATGAGATATTTATTTTGATAATTTTGTTACTTTTTATTTTTATTATTCTTTGGCAAATATGTTATGTATAGGTAGTTATCTATATTTGTTATTAGTATATATATTTATTATCTGGTTACATCTATGTAAATGTAAGGTACCTATACTGCTATAGGCTGAAATAAAGCATTCATCACAATTCATAACACTTAATAGGTGTCATTATACTTCCTGAGTGAAAAAGACTTAGAACCTCCATGTTTTAATTTTTTTTTTTCTGAGCTCAAGGATAATGTCAGGAAATCGACTGAATTGATCACCCTGTACAATATCATTATATAATTTCTTGCATTTTAGAAACATCCTGTATATTGTTATTTTTAGGGAAATGTGTAAATGCAATCCATTGGAATCCAGCAAATAAAGACTTGTTAGCAGTGGGATATGGAAAATTTTTTTTGCTGATAATATTACGGGCTTGGTACTAATATGGAATATAAAAAATCCAGTTCAACCAGAACGACAGTATGCATTTGAAGAACCTGTGACAGCTTTAAATTTTTCAAAACATAATCCGAACCTTTTAGCTATTGGATTTAATACTGGCTATATTGTGGTACTGAATGTTATTAGCAGAGAACCATTGATAGTTGGAGATAATATGCCAACTTTTGAACCAGTATGGCATATATCATGGGAAGCGGGTTATTTTGAACATTCAAACAGGGAATTAATTTGTGCCACATTTTCTGATGGAAGAATTTGTGTACATGCCTTAGCAAGAAAATTAAAGGTAACATATACACTTGAACTTAGTTATTACGAAGTTTCAATTATTAACAAACCAATTTTAAAATCATTAATGGATAATTTTCGTGACTAGGGGTGAGGCCCCTTAAAAGTTTTATTTGAAACTTTCAAACTAGAAATATTTCATGATACCCAGAATTGAAATTTTCACTTTGTAATGTGTTTATTATTTCTAGCTTAGTGTGTTTGGCTCACTGTTGTAATGTGTTTAGTTATTATTACTAACTTAGTGTGTTTGGCTCACTGTGTACGATTCGGAAAGTAAAGCGCTGCGGTGGTGATGATTGGAACTAAGAGTGGGGAGAAGTGACAGATGAGGGAGAAAGAAAGTGACTTATGATGTTGCGACTCGAGTTATACAGAGTGATTCATAAGGAATGGGTAATATTTTACCTGCCGATTATATAGCGGAAAATATTATTTTTGTCCTTAATAACTGGTGGTCAAATATTAATACTTACTGAGGTACAGTCTGTTAAAGTTATAAAAATAATTCAGTAATATATATTTCAGTTATTTTTTTACATATAAACATATGTCGGTACAATTAGGTTTTTTGACGTGAGAAAATCAAATAAGCTATCATTTTTGGTGTATCGCATAGAGGGCGCTACGTAAGCTATATTGGTTTAACAGAATCTGTCATAACTTTTTTGTATTTCGTTCATTTATAATCTCATTGCAAATTTTTTATTTAACCATTATTTTTAAACAAAAAAAGGGATACTTGTTTTATCTTCATAAAATGCACTTTTATCGAGATATTTCCATTTTAGAAAATCCTTTTACTTTTTTTGCAGTGGTCCTCTGTTTCCTCCTTAAAATGCATAACTAACTTAGCCACTTTCTTTTCTGTAAGAAAATCATTGAGCAAGTGACTAAAACGCTGTATTGCAGTGGGTGGTGGCCATGTAGAACATGTTCTCTGAGAGATGTAACACTTTTATTTGTAGTTTCAAAATATTTGTTTACTTTGTTCTTTCTATTCAAATTGATAAATAAATTCTTATTTTATTTTTTAAATTGTTTAATTTAAATTTTTAAAATTTAAAAATACTTTTTCTCATCTCCAGATATTTAGTATTAAAAGTTATTTTTGTTAAAATGACAAATAGAATATTACAAATTATGCATTTTGAGGAGGAAAGAGAGGATCACTGCAAAAATTATGGGTGCGTAGGATTTTCTAAAATGTTAGTTAATTGTTTCGACTTTTATGGTTATGTGTGAAAAAATAACTGAAATATAACAACATTACTGAATTATTTTTATCTTTAACACCCTTTTAAGTATTAATATTTGACCACCAGTTATTAAGCAAAAAATTAATATTTTTCGCTATGTAATCGACAGGTAAAATATTACCCATTCCTTATGAATCACCCTGTATATGAAAGAAAAATATGGAAGTGATAAGAAAAAGCAATCAGGGTGATTGTCAGTTTAGCAACGTTATTGTTAAATTGTTGAATAACAATATTAAAAGTGTGAGTGGCGTGGCCTGGTATTGCCTAGAATTGTATTATTATTATGTCATTCATTTCACAAGGCGTTAAATCATTCACACAAGCTTACCCTACCCTGTGTCGAACCCAAACACAATCTTATTAAAAGAAAACATTTCAACTTGAAATTTTCATGAAATTTTTCATTAGAAATTTATTATACAGGGTGTAACTTAAGCAAGTTAAAATATTTCAGGGTGTTATTCCTTAACTAATTTTAAGCAAGTGCACGTGCCCAAAATTCTTCGTTTTGGAGATAATTTCCAAAAAAATATAAAATTTTTCTTATATTGTATTATTAATGCAGTTATTTAAACCAAATTTGGCACGCTGTACACTTGCCTTAAGATGTGATTGTATCACGCTCTACAATTCACCAGTAGCGGAGATATGGGTAATCAGTACCATAAATTTGATAAAAAAGATATTTTTGTAAAAACAATGGAATAAATTGCTGTGTAACTGATCGTACTGATTACGCATATCTCTGCCACTGGTTAATTGTAGAGTGTGATTCAATCATATCTTAAGGCATCCTAAGTGTACTGTGTGCCTAATTTGCCTTAAATGATGATATAAGAAAAATTCGATATATATTTTTATGTAAATTTCAACACCCCATATCTCCAAAACAAAGAATTTTTGGGCACCTGTTTATATGAACTTTTTTTTTCTTAAAATTAGATATTTTTTTTTTTTAAGAAAATATTTTCATACAATATTTTCAAAATGGAAAAAAAAACGAGTAGTTACAAGGTCAGTCTGATCTTGACTTTTTATAATATCACTGTCATATATCATAACTTCTCACATGAGCACATTCGTCGAAAATTTTAAAGTTTGTTGTTATTCTATTTTGTAGTATTTTGAAATAACTGTTAATTTTCTGGTTTTATAAGGCTCAACAAATAATGCGTGTACCCAAGACTGATGGAAAATTAAAAGGATATAACAGTATGAGAAAATGTACAAATTTAACTGTTCCCGTTTCTCGATATTCTAGCCCTTATTTGCTCACATCGCACCCAGCTCATAAACAAATATATTTTATTGGAACCAATGAAGGAACAATACACAAATGCTCTACAAATTATTTTAACCAGCATTTGGATAGCTTTTGTGCTCATGATGGCCCCGTACATTCGATGAGATTTTCACCTTTCAGTAAGAAAATTTTTGTAACGTGTGGAGATGATTGGAATACAAGATTTTGGGCTGAAGGTAAAGAGAAAATTATATAAACTATTTTATGTGGAATGCAATAAATACTAAATCAGAAAGATGTAATTTTATTACATAATACCTAAAGATTGATAGGAATTATATAAGTTCTGCCATTTTAAGTCCTGTGACCTTTTATTATTAAAGAACTTTCAATTGAATCACAGAAATCGTAGAATTTAAAAATATAAATTTTCCTAATATTTTTTTTCTTCAAATATTATTTTAAAAATTATTTGAAATGTACTCTGGATTATAATACTTAACTCTGCAGTAGTCGCGCATATTTTTGAGACACCAGTGGTCGGACCGGACTAACAGTCCACGTCACTATAAAAAAAAGGGTTATTTAAAGTGATAGTTTCGGTGTGATTAGATAATGTTTTGTAGACATTTTGCAATGTACATGCATTTAACTTATTTATTTTTTTCCTTCTGAAAAATAGCAGTACCATCTCAAAAAATAAAAGCTGTCATTTTGTTACACAATTATTATCTATAGTTTTTTTTTGTGGCATCCTGTAATGTTTCATCTCACCTTTTTAATAATTGTTACACGATTATTTATTATCAAAAAATAAACCCTGTATGATAATTTGAATGAAGAAAATATATCATGGACTAATCCTAAACATTGGGAGAATCTAATCTAATCAAATCAAAAACAGACTATCAATAACAAAAAGAAATCAACAAGAATAATCAACAATACTAACAGTTTTATTGAACGTAAAAATAGTAAGATTTTAAATTTCAGTGCCCCTCCTTATTAGTAAAATCTGGCTGATCTACGTTTCCATCATTGTCGTCATCTCCATCATCTTCAGCTAGTTCGTGTTCACTATCACTGATATACACCTTTTCTTCGATTTGGTCCGCCGCATAACCTTCTTCCTTATCATCGTATTTCACGTGTTTGCTATCCAAACAAACACCTATACTTGTAGATTCGTTGATTGAAAGTCCAGGTAACACTTAATCACTACTTTATTTACTAATTAACAATTAACAACAATAGATTAATTACTGCCCTAATTATAATCACAATTGAACACTTATAAGTCTCTTTCTTATTTCTTCTTTACTCGTTCACGTTCGACTTCAGACTGATTCTCGGCCCACCGTGCGTCTTATTTATACATCCATTCACACGGTCTAGAGTATTCCAGAATATTCCCGGCCGTTCGCATACAATTCCAGTCTTATCTAACCAGTCTACACGGTCCAGTGACATAAAGTATTTTACATCTGCTTCAACCCCAATAACCGACCTCAGAAATAATTCCTGTTCCCTCTCATAGTCACCCATAAGTAACTTCAATGAAATTATAACATTTAGCACAAAACAACACAAAAGTATATATATACCAACTTATTGACATACAATTTTCATACATAAAAATAGTAAAGCTATAGACTGTGCCAGACTCACGGTCTGTATTTTAATATATTCTGGAATGTTTTAACACCACTTTCATGTTTCACACTGCCATTAGAATAATCGATTCCTACAGCTACACCAACTCACACAAAGAAAAGTTATTGTATATTTTTGTAACTTCCGGCCCCACCTGGAGTGTTATATAATAAATATAATGCAGACAGATAAATTAAAAAGTAATGCACTGGGGTTTAAACCAGGATTCTTGAATTCTAATTTTATTTTTTGGATCTGTCATTATTTTAGAGAATGTGTATTATTTTATGTTTGTAGAATCACTTTTTATTTCGAAAAGTGAAATATTTGCATTGTTTAGAAGTTCTGATAATTTTCTCATTTGAATATTTAACACTGGTCTAGGATGAAATATTAAAATTATTAGAAAAAATTTTGAAACGTTTTTCAAAGAAGACAGAAATAATATTCTAAATGAACGAGCTCTACACCCCAACACAGCTTATGTGAAGCTGCAGTCTAGTTGGCTTTGCACATTATTGTAGTTAAGACAATATTCAACGGATAAAAGTAAATTGCGCATACTAATAACCATGTTCGCCTCTTCGTGGTTTAATCTGCATATAAGTACTGTACATAATAATTAGTAAATAAAATGTGCCTTGTAGGTTAGGTTAGGTTTCTTGTGAGTGTGGACCCTCCACTGCGGCCATCGGCAGGCCTATTGTGGCTCACACCTAGTTATATTTCACCAAATAAGTCCAATCTCTTAATGAAACTGATCTTTATTGGGTGAGAATGTGTCTGACAGCAGTTGTCATTTGCCAAATATTGAGAATCGCATCCACTCCACAGTGGGGCAGGTGCATAGGATGTGGTCTGCCTTCTCATCATTCTCCAAGCATTTTTTGCTAGGCCGAGTTTATGCAGATGATAGTTTAGTCAGCAGTGCCCGGTATATAGGCCTGTTAGAGTTTTCAGGTTTACCCTGTTTAACTCCAAAAGTTTCTTAGCTCTTGATTCCAAAGGGGTATTTTATAAACACCTTCGAATGAACTAATCCTGGTAACTCTTGGTCTTGGACTTCTGGTCCGATGATTCGTGATCCCGCTTCTTCTCTGGCCAAGGAGTCAGCTTCTTCATTACCTTCCATACCAGAGTGGCCAGGTATCCAGACCAGAGTCTTTTTGTTGTTTTTGCTTAAATGATTTAAAGCCTTCTGACAATTCCATACCGTTTTGGAGTTACACCGATAGGAGCCAAGAACTTTTATAGCTGCTTGGCTATCTGAGAAAATTTTTATTGATCTGCGTGTAAGATGCATATATTCCAGCCTTCGCACACACAGTTCAATGGCATGAACCGCAGCCTTTAAAAACAGTTGCATGAGTACCTAGGCTTGAGGATATCCCCACCTTTGGTCTGTAGCTATGTACTCCGGCTTCTGTTTCCTTGGGAGTTTTGGAGCCGTCTGTAAACCAGGAACTGTCTGCCCTCAGTAGGTCGGCTTTATTCCAATCCCACTCATCTCTTTCCGGATAAAGGATTTTCAAGGTCAGCTCGTAGTTGATTATGGTAGGTATAGTATCCGAGGGCATTCCCAGGATGCTGTGATTCTCTATGTCATCCAGCAACCTGTTCCACTCCATGATACTAGTCTGCGGCATATTAATGGCTGCTTGTTGCAGCCTGTAGGTTGTCCACCTGGCCTCTCTCTCCAAATATATATGAAGAGGGGGTAAATTCAGGAGGATTTCCTCCCGGGTGTTCAGACCGTGGTTCATTTTCTTCAGCCTGTTCAACACTACCTCGGAACACAGTCGGTTACTGGTGTCATCCGGGATATATGCTACACAGACCTAAGGTTTGGGAGGGTCCTGCTCCTGCACGAATTTAAGACACGCTCCTTCCAATGGATGGAGGCGTTCTGTGACACTCTCTATACACGAGGCGCTCGTCCCATCCGCACAGGTGATGGAACCCACCCAGGCCGTTGTGTGCAGCCTAGGAACCTCACCTGAGGACCCTCATCAGGGATTGCCTCTACAGCATACATTATTGCCTGCTGTAGTGCTCTCACTTGTGTGCTAGTTAAGGTAGCCGTTGGGTAGTTAGAATGGATCATGCCCACTCTGACCTCTTCAACAGCTTCCCTACAAAGAGGTTTTACAGCTCCACCTTCCCGGGGCTTTTTTGCCCGCTGGCATGGTGTGCTGTTGTCGGAGCGCAGACGGTTACAGCTTGCTCAGAGGAGGTTTGCTGCCCTCACTCTGGCTGCTGTTCGGTTTGCCGTTGCTCCAACACTTTACTTAAGGCACCTTCGTATGGTATTCTGCCCTTAAGTAAACGACCAAGGCATCTTCTTGCAGCACCCCCCAGTCGTTTCCTTTTAAGGGTGAGTCCATCCAATTCTTTGGATACCTCGTCCCCTGAATTTCTCAATTCTCCAGCCCTTAGAGATGAGGACTTTAACAGCTCCCTCTCCTGGTCCCATGAAATTGAGATTTCTAATGGAGTAAGATTGATCCCAATCTCAATATGTTCTCCAGTTTTCTGGAGATCGAGTGCTTGCCTTCTCTCGTTCAGATTCTCAGTAGTACTAGTACCCTCCACAGCCAGACATCCCATTATGGGTACTGAGTAGACGTTGGCTGACGGTCGGGTGGAGCCTACTCTCCTACTCTATTCTCCGACTAGAACTGGGGTATCCCTCCCCTGCTCCGTAAACTTTTCCTTGTTCATGTCCATTTCCATTTTTGTTGTTTTTGGCTATGGTCCTGGGCCCGCGCCACTGAGCACTAGGGATTTTTTTTGTTGAAGATGTTGTTTTCCTCTATGCAAGCCTGTCGGTCCCGGGGTGTTGTTTTATTTCACACCTACCCGGCGACACCAGTGTCACTATCCACCACTTGGGGACGCGCCCGGTTGGGGTTACAGGTATCTCCGCCGGGTACATAGTAGACACCTGAATAGAACTTGTGTATATGTTGGGTAAAGGTGTAATTTTAATCAGTGCGAGTATTTCCGTTTCAGTCTAGTTATTGTATAGGGTAGTTGCAAAGTTTTTTTAATAAGTAACCTGCGACAACTTTCCTCACTGTACTTACCGGGTTTTTATAATCCTGCTGATAGAGAAAAGTGGTGTTCCTTCACTCTAAAACAGGAATTGACACTCGAGACCAAAAAAGCAAATAATAAATGTAAAAACAGCATTAACGAATTTACATTTTGAATATTGATAGAAGTAGCATTACATCACAAATTTATTTGACACAACCACTCCCTTCTGTTGAAGTTGGGATTTAAACTTAAGAGTCAATAGGCAGTAAACCAATTATGTTTGTCACTTAAGGCTCTAAGTTACAGCGCTACCGAACTCGATAGCGCAGTGGGTTTATGACTGTCTATATATGTTTTTTATTATTCCTGCAGATATATCGGAACCAATTTTGGAAATATTTGTAAACATGCAAAGCGTTCATGGATTGGAATGGAGTCCTGCACATGCAACAATATTTGTTAGCATTCGTGGATCTTCCATACTAGTTTGGGATTTACAAAGAAAAATTTATGAACCTCAGTCAGCCACTCCTTCACCAACAGGATCGAGGAATACAGTTGTTCAGTTTACTGAAAGTGGAAGATGTTTAGTTGTAGGAGATATAGATGGAAATGTACATATGTTTTCATTGGAAGATATGCCTTTCATACCATTTTTTCAAGAAAATTTACTTTTTGAATCTCTGTATAGAGCACTTATTACATATCCAAAAATATTGAAAAAACTGAAGAAGGTACGAAGGGCTGTTCAGATGTCAACCTGATTTTATGTAATTTTAAATAATATTTAGGCATTTTTATTTATGTATGTGTATAATGACGATGTAAGAAAGAAATACATTAATTTTAAAATGTTCTTGACGTATTTGGTTGTTATAGTTTCTGTGAATAACCTATTTGCAAAATTATTTCCTGATTGAACTTCTATTGTAAAATATAAAAAAATATAAATTCCATTCAGTAATTATAATGTAAAATAACCATAATTATGTTTTTAAAGTATTGTATTAATTGTAGTTCTCTGATGATGGTGTAATAAACCCAAACTTTAGAAAAAAATAATAAAATTAGTTATACCTGACCGAAATCCCCACAAAAAAAAACTCAGATATTATTTGATATTAACGGTCAAGAAAAGAAAAAAAAAATATATATATATATATATATATATATATATATATATATATATATATATATATATATATATATATATATATATATATATATATATATATATATATATATATATATATATATATATATATATATATATATATATATATATATATATATATATATATATATATATATATATATATATATATATATATATATATATATATATATATATATATAAACAGAGAAATAGTTAGACGCGGGTTTATTTACATTACAGTAAAAGAAACAATGAATTATCGGGTACGCCCGCATAAAGAAAAAAACTGCACGGTGGAAGATGCAAAATTGCAAATGGCAGAAAGATGCAAACCGTGGACACGTGTTTCTGACTAATTGGTCTTCATCAGCACGGTGTAGCTGAGTTAAAATGATTGACAAAACTCAGAAAAGACAAAAGGAAAACCACTGACAGGGAGCCAGTCGCACCTTTGTGGCTTCCACTTGGATGACTCCGGTATGGGAGCATCGTCCAAGCATCGCACACGCGGGCAACTATAGCAACCTGCGTGGGATTCAGGACCCAGGAAAATGAATAGGAACAGAGAAATAGTTCCTATTCATTTTCCTGGGTCCTGGAATCCCTGATAACATTTCATTCATTAAAAGCGAGTACTGTCCCAACTTATTCTCTTTAAATTATGGTTACATGGTTATATATACATATATATATATATATATATATATATATATATATATATATATATATATATATATATATATATATATATATATATATATATATATATATATATATATATATATATATATATATGTATATATAACCATGTAACCATAATTTAAAGAGAATAAGTTGGGACAGTACTCCGTTTTTATGAATGAATATATATATATATATATATATATATATATATATATATATATATATATATATATATATATATATATATATATATATATATATATATATATATATATATATATATGTATATATAACCATGTAACCATAATTTAAAGAGAATAAGTTGGGACAGTACTCGTTTTTATGAATGAAATGTTATCCTTAAATTGCTTGACCTCGATCCAAGTTTAGTGGGAAAATGCTACACTAAATTTTAAGTTTGGTAGGAAAATGTAGGAAGAGAAAATAAAAGTAAAAAGTTTTTTGAGTCAAGTTGCTAGACGGCATTGTACTGCTAGTTATAATAAAGTAAACTATTGTACTGTATAAAAATTCATGTTAAATAAAATATTTATTTAATTACATTGCATCGCATCGCCCAATTAAATCACTGTTCTAATGATTATGTAGTACCGCTTGTCGGTGCCAGATGGCGCCGCTATTTTAAATATAGCGTTGATTGAAGTATTATTATAAGATACCCAAACCAATGAAACATTTCTTAGCCTGCCCCTCCCTTGCATCTCACCCCACCTCGTCTATATACTTGTTGTCGGTAATAGTATGTCACCTCCGGATATATGAGAAATTAATGTAGTAGGTTTTACTATCCACTGGAACAGTAAGCAATAAGCATGGGAGCACGCAAAAAAATCGCTAGTTAAAAATATGTCAAATTAATATTTTGTTTACATCCTCGTTTTAAAATAATAATTTTGTTTTATATTTCACATATTTGTAGTTTCCCTATAGTCCAAGAGCTCATAACTAATTTTTAAGTGTTTGATTTAACTTGCAATTTTGTACGGTAGTACCTTTACAATAGATAAATAGGGAACCGAAATCTTGGCTGACTTTTTTGAACATGAGGTACTAGCCCATCGAAAAAATTTGCATAAAAATATTTGCAAAAAAAAATGGAAAAAAAGTGTTTCATTCACGCTGAAATTTTAATAACGTTTTAATTAGATATATTTAAAAAATACTTGCAAAAAGCCAGATGATTTTGTCGGTGTTTACTAATTGCCAAGCGTAAAAACAAATATTACATGAGTTGAAGTGAGAAGTGTTATGGGCATGAATGAGTGTGAGTGTTTATCGGCAACGCTCAATATTACTAGCATTTGGTGAAATGCTAATCTATAGATTCCCACAAATTTAATACCAGCAAGAAATGGCTGAGAATTAAAAGATGATAAATATGAGTTTAATTGGTTTCAAGGTGATTATATGCCATAGTGTTTTAGATGCCAAAAAAACCAGGGAAATTTGGAAAAACGAATTATGCAGGTATATATTTAGTACTTACATATTTTATTTTATCATATCACTTATCACATTGTAATTAAAAATTTTCTTTTCAGATAATGAATAGATTCATGAAGAAGATCAAGAAATATATACTGGCGGCGAATTGACGGACGACGAAGGATGGGAGAGCAGTGACAAAGAAGACGAATTTAATTTTCTATAGTCCCCTTCGACCATAAAAGCATAAAGTTTTATGGTCGAAGTATGCCCCTATGATATGTAAAACATTCTCAATGTACAATTTTTTTGTAAAATCAGTAAATATTATGAAAACTATGTAAAGATATCATTTAATAACATAATGATAATGTGATTTTATATTTATATTGCTATGAAGCTATTAATTTCATTTCACCACCATTATTATTTTAAATTGCATTAATTAGTATAGTACATCCAAAGTCAGTTGAAACGCTATAAAAACTGACAAAGGAATTTAAACGCCCGACAAAGGGATTTACTCATTTAATGGATAAAATCCTTCGTCGGCGTTTTTATAGTGTTTCAACTGACTTTGGAAATACTATACCACAGAGTAGTAAATTTATTAAGTTCAACAGAGTGTTTTTTTAAGTTCCTTTAATATTTCAGGCCGTTCTTATATTATTTTTATTGCTGTTCGATAGACTCTGTAGCCTTTATATTGGAGAATTAAAAATATTTTAAAATTCATCAAACCATATATTTTTAAATTTCAACCTCAAAATCAGTATAGCAAGTACATCTGGTCTAAATCATGTGATCTTTCAATAGCCAGTGGGAGTGCAGGGGCGCTGGAGCCGAGCAGTGCTCTCACTCACACTCGTTCTTACCCGTAACACCTCACTTCAACTCACGTAACATTTGTTTTCACGCGATAATTATTAAACACTGACAAATCATCTGGCTCTTTGCACGTGTCTTTGAATATATCTAATTAAAACACTATTAAAATTTCAGCGTGAATCAAACCCTTTTTTTCCATATTTTCGAAATACAATTTTGAGGTAATTTGGTTCTGTCAACACCACCAAATCATCTGTTTGTTTATTTTTATGTTCAAGATTAACTTAATTTTTATATAGTTTTAATTTGGTAAAAAAATCAAACACTTTGTTGGCAAATTTTTATGTACATTTTTTTCCATGTGCAGTACCCCATGTCCCCAAAAAAAGTAAGCCAAAGCTTCGGTTCCTATTTATCTATCGCAAAGGCACAACCATACAAAATTGCAAGTTAAATCAATCACTTACCGAAAATTCGTTATGATCTCTCCGACTACTATTGCCTCTCCGACTACTATTGCAATTATTATCGAAATAGATTCAATATTAAATATTAATACTGGAGCTGAAATATTGAAAAAAATGTTCACCTCTACTTTATGTACAGGGGAAATAAGGTAGACAATAAATGTAATGAGAGTTGGAGTGGAGATGAAATATGTGACAATTATTCTTCATGTTTATTAAAAACCAACGGGTGCGCAGGCACTTAAAAAAATATTACAGAAGGTATACTACCTTTTATAGACATTATCATTATTTAACAATTGGGCATTGATTATTTGGTTAATTATAATTAAATACACCAAATCAGATTTGTTAAATTCCATTGTTTATGATTTAATTAAGCTAAACGTAACCTGTTTTTTTATTAAATTAAATATTGAAACCACTAATTAATTAAACCAAACACCTAAATTATTGTAATCAATCATTCATCCATCACTTTTAAAATTTATGAAATAGAACTTTAAATAATACATTAATAGTAAGTACCTATACCTACTATTAATGATGCATATTATTTAATGTTCCAAAGGTGTACCTTTATCTGATTTATTGTTTAAGAAGGTAGAATTATATAATTACTAATTAAATATTTAATGTTTCACAAGGAGCCAACCGCAGAATCAGTTCAGTGAAAAAAAAAATGATGCTCCTACCAGTGGCGGTTGGTGAAATTGAGGCAATGTCATATCTTAGTATTGGCGCATGTGACACAAGCGATACTTTAAGGCGTAACCATTAAGACTAAATGAAAAAGTTTTGCAGTAAAAAAAAGTTAGAAAAATTGTGAGCCTCCAAGGTTATTTTTTAAACGATTTGTAAAAATATTTGCGAAAAATTTTTTCAGAATTGGGTGGAACATATAACGGCAGATTTCAAATTTCATAAAAAAAATATAGATTTTTTTACAAAATTGTACCTTTTTGGAAATTTGCACAGTGAAAAGTGAATCTAAAATAAAATTTCAAAATGGTGTACTTTATAGAAAACCAGTATTTTTTTATGAAACTTGAAATTCTCGTTATATTTTCCACCTGATTCTGGAAAAAAATGTTTCGCAAATATTTTACAAACTTTCACCTACAGAAAACTATTCCTGACGAAATTATTCTGAACTTTCCCTATGCCTTTGAAAATCATGCTAAATTATTAGGTACCTGGCTTAATTCAGATATGAGCTTCAATAGCCACATCACACGTGTGTGGAAAATCGAATAAGGCTTTTTATGCAATTATACAAATTAAACCGTTCCTAACTGTAGAAGGTATAATAAATCATTATTATGCATTTGTCTACTGCCATCTCTCCTACAATATTATGTCTTGGGGTGCTGCCCCTGACCTCAATAGAGTTTTGGTTTCACAAAAAATAATTCTAAGATTAATGTTTAATTTGGACTATCGTGCAAATTGACAAATTTTTAAGAGGTATGCAGTTTTAACAGTGCCATCTATATACATTTTGAAATGTGTTACCTTCACTAAGAAACATCTAACAAACTTTTTACACCAATCAGATATACATAGCTATTTTACAAGAACCACAAATCTCCAATTACCTATGGACAAAACATCAATGTTTCGTAAATCTCCAGGCTACAACTGTACTATCCTCTATAATGCACTACCTGTTGAAATTAAATTAATATAAAATTGCAATTCTTTTAAAAATAGGGTAAAACTATTACTACAAACCAACTCTTTTTACACTGTTAAAGAATATTTATCAATAGAAGGGAAATAGGCTATAATTTGGGATCTATAAATATAAATTTAGTTACATTGTTTAATAACATTGCACTTCAACTGGCATATTACTTTGTTAATATTATTGTTTTTCATTATTTTACTGTATTTTTAATGTAATTATGTTATAAAATACTATGATTTGCCTTTGTATTGTGTATATGTTGATTGAGGTTAATAAAGTATTGTATCGTATTGTATACATAGGTGTAGATTTCTTATGTGGAGTACTGATGACAGTTCTCGCTACAGGTGAAGAATGCATAATCCATACACGCCAGTATTTGCTTTCCTTTTAACGCCTGTTGGACTTGAAACAACTCGCTGTATAACATCTACAAATAAAAATTCAATTAGAATAGGCGGCATGTCAAAATAAGACTCAAATTTCATTATGTAAATTATGACATAAGCATCGACAGATATTTTGACATGCCTCACCTACTCTAAATATATTTTTATTCATATATGCTAGATTTTAGAATGGTATTCATGGATTGCATATTGGAATGCAGTGCTCTATTTATACTTTTTACTATTTACTTTGATTTTTTTATAATTTTTCAATCTAATTCGGCAATATTCCCATCAAATGATTTAAATATTCTAATATACAATTGTTTCGCCCAGTGTTTAATGTTTTAATGTAATATATCACACATTCTTGTTTTATCTCCCTATCAGTTAAATAATAAAAAATAAAGAATAATCTAATTGATTTACTATTATTTATTATTTAGTGATTTTTTTTCAGAGATTAACTGGAAAAAAGTAAATAAAAACAAAATAATTTTCAAATTTATTTTTATTTTAAGAAATTTTTTGTTTACCCTGTAACTCTAATATGTAAATTGGATAGGTACATTTTCCCTCATGAATAACACTTTTTTTTAATAACTTCTGGAAGAACACAATAGAGATAGAATTTTCAACTTCAGTACCATTTTTTTTCCATAAATTTCTTTCTTTCCAATCTTACTCAATATATATAATGGGTTCTTAACGCCACTATGTATACAATAAAATAACATCCTTTTGCGAAATAGTTAATTACTCCTAAATTTGCAAAAACCGATTTTAAAAATAAAAATATCACTTTAGAGATAATAATTATGGTTTCTTTTCAATTTTATTTTGCCATTTTCAGTTGTGAGACAGTGTTTTGTCTTTGATATTAGCTTTATCAGAAAAAATTTTCTGAGCCAGTTTATAAAGGCATTTTAATTTCCACCACAACATTGCCCTACAAGACTTAGAATGCCTCATTAAAATATAATTTACATAATGAAAAATATAATTATCACACCATCTGGTGTCACACCCAAATATCCTTTTTCATGACAGTAAATAGACCACAATCTTTTATTAACATGTTCTCCAAACAAAATCCTTCCTTTACTTAGGATTCTTTAACTTTACCATATTCCATTGCATTGTGTACAAAAT
Source organism: Rhamnusium bicolor (assembly GCA_029963845.1). Classification (NCBI taxonomy): domain Eukaryota; kingdom Metazoa; phylum Arthropoda; class Insecta; order Coleoptera; family Cerambycidae; genus Rhamnusium; species Rhamnusium bicolor. The sequence goes on from JANEYF010001072.1 coordinate 28,120, forward strand.
TTCCATAGGAAAGTTAACGGTAAAGGTATAGATGTATCTCTGATTCCTATTGCCTGCGACTCATAAGCTTTGCATAACAATGGTTTACGGAGGAACTCTCACTATGAAGATACATGGTATGTGCCACACATTTCGTCTCAAAAAATTTAGTACCTAACA